>OX608078.1:51456239-51588083 GCA_951509765.1 Sphenella marginata | reverse complement strand
TTAATTTAAAAAAGGCAGTAGGGTGTTAACTACTTTCCCGTAAATCTTGCTTGTTTGTTATTCGATTTGCGTAATTTTTGGCAGGAGTATACTACATACTATTGGGAAGCATCTCACAAAATTTCATTGAAATACATTCTTGAAATTCCAACGAATCGCTTTTGAAAATAGCAGAGCTTTTATGCTAAAAAGTGGGAGGCGCCACGCCTACTTCACCAAAAGCACAAAATTTTTTTACAGTTTAGTTTTTGTTTAAAAAGGCTAATATGTGTGTAAAATCTTATTTATATAACTTATACAATTATGGAAATATCGCGATTTTAATTTTACGAAGAAATATTTTAGAACTATGTTCAAAAGTGGGCGTGTCCGTTCACCGATTTTGTTTATTTTTTCAGCAAAGAGTTAGCTTTATATGTTGAACACTTTCTTCAAATATCGTTTAATAAATCAATTTTTACCGAATTTTATTTTGCTATCTTGAGCGGTTTTGATTTATGATTAATAATATTTCCAAATTTGACTTAATCAAAAGTGGCGGTGCCACGCCCTTTTTTTAAAAATATCTTCACAAATTTATTGTTTGCTTTAACGGTAAGGTACACACCAAATTTTATTCTTATAGGTGTATTATGTACTGAATAATCTCTCTTTTTGTATTTCGAAAATATTATATATATAGAAAGTGGGCGTGGCTTTTAACCGATTTTGCCTATTTTCAATACCGTTCAGAGATATGTAAAAAGGAACCTGCATACAAAGTTTCATTGAGATATCTCAAGATTTACTCAAGTTATCGTGTTCACAGACGGACGGACGGACGGACGGACATGGCTCAATCAATTTCTCTTCTCCTCCTGAACATTTTGATATATATAAGTCAATATCTATCTCGATTCGTTTATGCCGTTACATACTACCGTTAGGCCAATGAAGTTAATATACCTTGTGTGCGAAGCACTACTAGGTATAACTAGTAAGGAAGTCTAAGTTCGGGTGCAACCGAACATTAAATACCTAGTAGTGATCTGTTTTGGTATCCCAATTTACTTAGGTCTATTTTAATAACGGAAAAGTTGTTATAAAGACAACTGATTGTTTTCGATTAAAAACACTTCTTTTGTGAGTGGTAAATTCAATTATCACTAAATAAACAAATATAAATAGCTTTCCTCATGTTCATGAAAGGTATGAAAATAAAAAAAAATAATTTAAAAAGGCCAGTAGGGTGTTAACTACTTTCCCGTAATCTTGCTTGTTTGTTATTCGATTTGCGTAATTTTGGCAGGAGTATACTACATACTATTGGGAAGCATCTCACAAAATTTCATTGAAATACATTCTTGAAATTCCAACGAATCGCTTTTGAAAATAGCAGAGCTTTTATGCTAAAAAGTGGGAGGCGCCACGCCTACTTCACCAAAATCCACCAAAATTTTTTTACAGTTTAGTTTTGTTTAAAAAGGCTAATATGTGTGTAAAATCTTATTTATATAACTTATACAATTATGGAAATATCGCGATTTTAATTTTACGAAGAAATATTTTAGAACTATGTTCAAAAAGTGGGCGTGTCCGTTCACCGATTTTGTTTATTTTTTCAGCAAAGAGTTAGCTTATATGTTGAACACTTTCTTCAAATATCGTTTTAATAAACTCAATTTTAACCGAATTTTATTTTGCTATCTTGAGCGGTTTTTGATTTATGATTAATAATATTTCCAAATTTGACTTAATCAAAAGTGGGCGGTGCCACGCCCTTTTTTTTAAAATATCTTCACAAATTTATTTTTGCTTTAACGGTAAGGTACACACCAAATTTTATTCTTATAGGTGTATTATGTACTGAATAATCTCTCTTTTTGTATTTCGAAAATATTATATATATAGAAAGTGGGCGTGGCTTTTAACCGATTTTGCCTATTTTCAATACCGTTCAGAGATATGTAAAAAGGAACCTGCATACTAAAGTTTCATTGAGATATCTCAAGATTACTCAAGCTATCGTGTTCACAGACGGACGGACGGACGGACGGACATGGCTCAATCAATTTCTCTTCTCCTCCTGACATTTTGATATATATAAGTCAATATCTATCTCGATTCGTTTATGCCGTTACATACTACCGTTAGGCCAATGAAGTTAATATACCTGTGTGCGAAGCACTACTAGGTATAAAAAAAGGCAGTAGGGTGTTAACTACTTGCCCGTAAATCTTGCTTGTTTGTTATTCGATTTGCGTAATTTTTGGCAGAGTATACTACATACTATTGGGAAGCATCTCATAAATTTCATTGAAATACATTCTTGAAATTCCAACCAATCGCTTTTGAAAATAGCAGAGCTTTTATGCTAAAAAGTGGGAGGCGCCACGCCTACTTCACCAAAATCCACAAAATTTTTTTACAGTTTAGTTTTGTTTAAAAAGGCTAATATGTGTGTAAAATCTTCTTATATAACTTATACAATTATGGAAATATCGCGATTTTAATTTACGAAGAAATATTTTAGAACTATGTTCAAAAAGTGGGCGTGTCGTTGACCGATTTTGTTTATTTTTTCAGCAAAGAGTTAGCTTTATATGTTGAACACTTTCTTCAAATATCGTTTTAATAAATCAATTTTTACCGAGTTATGGCATGGAAAGTTTTGTGGAATATCCCCCATAAAGGGGCGGGGCCACGCCCCATTTTCCAAAAATTTTGTGCTTTCGACTTTCTTTGCACACGAACACCTTTAGAGGTGAAATAGAAATGATATACAGCTAGTTTAAGCAAAGTTATAGCATATTCAATATATCCATGATCCTTTTCAAATCTTTCGTATAAAATTGGGCGTGGACCTAATCCGATTTCTCTAATTTTTTTTCGAAATATTGCCTGTATTAAATAAATATGTGTGCTGAATTTTATTTTGCTATCTTGAGCGGTTTTTGATTTATGATTAATAATATTTCCAAATTTGACTTAATCAAAAGTGGGCGGGGCCACGCCTTTTTTAAAAATATCTTCACAAATTTATTTTTTGCTTTAACGGTAAGGTACACACCAAATTTTATTCTTATAGGTGTATTATGTACTGAATAATCACTCTTTTTGTATTTTCGAAAATATTATATATATAGAAAGTGGGCGTGGCTTTTAACCGATTTTGCCTATTTTCAATACCGTTCAGAGATATGTAAAAAGGAACCTGCATACAAAGTTTCATTGAGATATCTCAAGATTTACTCAAGTTATCGTGTTCACAGACGGACGGACGGGCGGACGGACGGACGGACATGGCTCAATCAATTTCTCTTCTCCTCCTGAACATTTTGATATATATATGTCAATATCTATCTCGATTCGTTTATGCCGTTACATACTACCGTTAGGCCAATGAAGTTAATATACCTTGTGTGCGAAGCACTACTAGGTATAAAAAGGCAGTAGGGTGTTAACTACTTGCCCGTAATCTTGCTTGTTTGTTATTCGATTTGCGTAATTTTTGGCAGGAGTATACTACATACTATTGGAAGCATCTCACAAAATTTCATTGAAATACATTCTTGAAATTCCAACCAATCGCTTTTGAAAATAGCAGAGCTTTTATGCTAAAAAGTGGGGAGGCGCCACGCCTACTTCACCAAAATCCACAAAATTTTTTTACAGTTTAGTTTGTTTAAAAGGCTAATATGTGTGTAAAATCTTATTTATATAACTTATACAATTATGGAAATATCGCGATTTTAATTTTACGAGAAATATTTTAGAACTATGTTCAAAAAGTGGGCGTGTCCGTTCACCGATTTTGTTTATTTTTTCAGCAAAGAGTTAGCTTTATATGTTGAACACTTTCTTCAATATCGTTTTAATAAACCAATTTTTACCTAATTTTATTTTGCTATCTTGAGCGGTTTTTGATTTCTGATTAATAATATTTCCAAATTTGACTTAATCAAAAGTGGGCGGTGCCACGCCCTTTTTTAAAAATTTCTTCACAAATTATTTTTTGCTTTAACGGTAAGGTACACACCAAATTTTATCCTTATAGGTGTATTATGTACTGAATAATCACTCTTTTTGTATTTTCCGAAAATATTATATTTATAGAAAGTGGGCGTGGCTTTTAACCGATTTTGCCTATTTTCAATACGATCAGAGATATGTAAAAAGGAACCTGCATACAAAGTTTCATTGAGATATCTCAAGATTTACTCAAGTTATCGTGTTCACAGACGGACGGACGGGCGGACGGACGGACGGACATGGCTCAATCAATTCTCTTCTCCTCCTGAACATTTTGATATATATAAGTCAATATCTATCTCGATTCGTTTATGCCGTTACATTACTACCGTTAGGCCAATGAAGTGAATATACCTTCTGTGCGAAGCACTACTAGGTATAAAAAAGGCAGTAGGGTGTTAACTACTTGCCCGTAAATCTTGCTTGTTTGTTATTCGATTTGCGTAATTTTTGGCAGGAGTATACTACATACTATTGGGAAGCATCTCACAAAATTTCATTGAAATACATTCTTGAAATTCCAACCCAATCGCTTTTGAAAATAGCAGAGCTTTTATGCTAAAAAGTGGGAGGCGCCACGCCTACTTCACCAAAATCCACAAAATTTTTTACAGTTTAGTTTGTTTAAAAAGGCTAATATGTGTGTAAAATCTTATTTATATCTACTTATACAATTATGGAAATATCGCGATTTTAATTTTACCGAAGAAATATTTTAGAACTATGTTCAAAAAGTGGGCGTGTCCGTTCACCGATTTTGTTTATTTTTTCAAGCTTTATATGTTGAACACTTTCTTCAAATATCGTTTTAATAAATCAATTTTTACCGGAGTTATGGCATGGAAAGTTTTGTGGAATAATCCCCCATAAAGGGGCGGGGCCACGCCCATTTTCCAAAAATTTTGTGCTTTCGACTTTCTTTGCCCACGAACACTTTAGAGGTGAAATAGAAATGATATACAGCTAGTTTAAGCAAAGTTATAGCATATTCAATATATCCATGATCCTTTTCAAAATCTTTCGTATAAAATTGGGCGTGGACCTAATCCGATTTCGCTAATTTTTTTTCGAAATATTGCCTGTATTAATATAAATATGTGTGCTGAATTTTATTTTGCTATCTTGAGCGGTTTTTGATTTATGATTAATAATATTTCCAAATTTGACTTAATCAAAAGTGGGCGGTGCCACGCCCTTTTTTAAAAATTTCTTCACAAATTTATTTTTTGCTTTAACGGTAAGGTACACACCAAATTTTATCCTTATAGGTGTATTATGTACTGAATAATCACTCTTTTTGTATTTTCGAAAATATTATATATATAGAAAGTGGGCGTGGCTTTTAACCGATTTTGCCTATTTTCAATACCGTTCAGAGATATGTAAAAAGGAACCTGCATACAAAGTTTCATTGAGATATCTCAAGATTTACTCAAGTTATCGTGTTCACAGACGGACGGACGGACGGACGGACGGACATGGCTCAATCAATTTCTCTTCTCCTCCTGAACATTTTGATATATATAAGTCAATATCTATCTCGATTCGTTTATGCCGTTACATACTACCGTTAGGCCAATGAAGTTAATATACCTTGTGTGCGAAGCACTACTAGGTATAAAAATGAATGTGTGTCTGTGTGTCTGTGTGTCCTTTATGGGCGTCCAAAGTACTCAGCCGATTTTTATGAAATTTTCACAGTATATTCTTAAGATCATGGGTTAAAGCATAGGCTATATTAATTTTTGGAAAAGTGGGCGGTGCCACGCCCCCAGGCTATATAAAACTACAATTCTTCATAACTCTGAACATATTTGGTCTATTTGGATATGTGTGTCCTTTGGTCAAGAACTATATAATTTGGGAAATGTGGGCCGTGCCACGCCCACATTTTTTGTATTCACTGCTTTGTTTGTACTTCAATAATGTCCAAAGTTTATGGTTGATCTGTTTTAAACTTTTCCAATACGTTAAAATCTTCGTTGGGTACGACATACATAGGCTACATTTGTAAATTCTTTGGAAAAGTGGGCAGTTCCAGGACCACAAGCTAAGTAATATTTCAATTCGTTATATCCCACATTTTAACGTTCTTAAATCTTAATCAAAGCACTTAATTTTTTTTGTTTGTTATTGCCGTTCATACATATCCAGAGTATTATAGGTAGATATAGGATATAATTAAATAAGTACTAACTATACATCTGCTCAGCAGCGCATAATGGTTTTTGTCATTCCCATTGAGTTCAAAAGATCCGTTTTCTGAGTTGGACATCCAAAAAATTTATTTGTTTATACCAAAGACTTTAAAGCCAGAAACATTGTATATCCTAAAACACTGCAATAAATGGAATGTTAAAAGTTAAAGAAAAATATTTGAAAATGTATTTCTAGGAAAGCCACTGGTCAGGCAGAACAACGTCTGCCGGGTCTGCTAGTATAAAAATAAAAATGTAGAGACAGTGTTGCAAAGTTTATCCAAAGTGTTTTTGTTACGTTTGTGGTGGTTATATGATTAAACAAGTAAGGAAGTCTAAGTTCGGGTGAACGGAACATTAAATACCCAGCGTTAGTTTTCAGAACGAGACACAAATACCATGACTTGGTCAATGATATAGGCCCTAGAATCTTATTTGAAATTTTCTATAACAAAAAAGGGGGCGTGGTTATCATCATATTTCGCCCATTTTAAACACCAACCTGCCTTGGCCAGAAAGTAACCTGTGTACCAAATTTCATGCGAATATCTAAAGTTTTAATCAATTTATGTTAATTTATTTGATTTTCGATATCGAAAAAGTGGGCGTGGTTATCATCCGATTTCGAAAATTTTCACAGCAGCTCACCTTGGCCAGAAAGTAGCCTTCGTAATTTATGTGATTTTCAAAGTTTTCGATATCGAAAAAGGGGGCGTGGTTATAATTCGATTGCGACAATTTTCAACAGCTGCCTACCTTGGCCAGAAAGTAACCAATACACAAAATTCCATTCAAATATCTCAGTTTTTACGCAAGTTATGTCAATTTATGTGATTTTCGAAATTTTCGATATCGAAAAAGGAGGCGTGGTTATCATCAGATTTCGCCCGTTTTCAACCTACCTTGGCCAGAAAGTAACCGGTATGCAAAATTTCATGCAAATATCTTAATTTTTACTCAAGTTATCGTGTACACGGACGGACAGACGGACGGACATGCCTTAATCAATTCCTCTTTTCAACCTAAGAACTTTCATATATGGAACTCTATATCTAACTCGATTATTTTGCGCCGTTACATAGTATAGTTATGTGGACAAAATTATAATACCCTTGTACTAGTACTAGTACGCTGGGTATAAAAAAGTGGCAAATTAATAGCAAATGCGCTCAAAGATGCGTATCTGCACTACTTTGGTTTCAGAGTAGCAGACACTCATAAGTCATGGAGACCGAAATTTATTTGTAACGCATGCCAAACAAAGCTGTATAAGTAGTCATTGGGAGAACGTGAGTACTTTTTCTTTTCAAAGCCAGCGCTCTGGAGAGAACCTAAAAACCATGAAATGCAAAAAAATTTGCAAAATTTAACTATCCTGATGTATCATCAGTATCCAAGTCAGTTCCACGTACTGATAATGATCCATTGCCAGTTTATCGAAGTATAAGTGCAAATGTCCTGGAAACTTTAACTCCATCACACCAGAGCAGTGAAAGCGACTTTGTCATGGAAGGGCCACAGTTACAAAAAAAATCCCCAAAAATAGAGTTTTTGCCGCATCTGCCTAATATTTTGCTAAAAGTGTTTGCTATTAAACACACTAATTTTTAAAAAAAATTATCCTGATTTTCACAACTTCGTACAAAAAGCCATTTTTGAAATTAAATTTTTTTCAAAAATCGTAAAAATTCGACCAAATTTAGTTCCGTTCGTCGCTTTTGTAAAATTGGCGAAACGATTTTTTGAATGAAGTGATACCTAAAAAAACGCAAAATTACCGATATCTCGAAATCTTAGATCAAACTTAAAAAACGGAATGCAGATTCGGATTCAGCGTCATAAACTGACTTAAAAACCACTTTTAGTTGCCCAGATCCAAAACCGTGTATACTTGTGTTATCATCGATATAAAAATTAATTAGTGGGATTGTGTTGGGCAAACTGCCGGTATTACAAGCCCCACTTGGGCCTTTGATTTCATGAATGTCCGGATCAAGAGAAGAATCGAAGCATTTTAAAGATACATAAACCCAAAAGTAAATATAATTCGTGCTTCCAAATGACGTCGTTTGGCGCAACAAATATAATAAATAGTGACTTTATGCCGACATTGAAGGTAATTTAGTCGCGTGATCTCAGCTACATTTTTTTTCGCTGAATGTGTGAAAAAAGAGCAGCAAGTTTTAAATTTTTTTCGTAGATAAATTTGATATATGTAGTAGAGGTGGAAAACTATCGATATTCCGGACCATTGATAGTCGACGATAGTATCGAGGGGTACTATCGATATATCGATATTATCGGATTTTTTTTTAATCTCAAAAGTACAAGCACTTCAACTACAAAAATAGATGGTTAAACCAGAACTAAGCTAATCACAAAGTACTACCAATGTTCAGTTACCACACAAATATGAAATGCATAAATAATTGGAAGATTTTTCAACTATATATATATAAAATAAAAAATTTATGTATACTTTTTTGAGATCCAATAGACGGAACTAATGATCAACAATCACGAAGATGAAACTTATGCAATGATATTTCTTTTGTGTCATTTACAAATCGCATTAAATAATTTCACATACATATTAATTTTAAAGAATTTTTATGTATTTATACTTTTTGTATACATATATCCATAGCTTCCTTAAAAACTAAATCATTTTTAAATTTTTACATTTGGTTTTATGTTTGTTGTACATATGTATGCAATTTATAAAAAGTTAAAGAATAGAAATACATTTGTTCTTGTAAAAAGCAATTGATTGGTTTTTTGTTATTACATATTATCTACAAATATAAACTGAAATTGAAGATGTGCAATGGGATGTCAGAGTTAAATTTACAAGCTTAAGTTTTACCCACCCAGCCATTGCTATCCCTGACCAATTACTGCTCACGAAATATACCGGAATCTTTGAGGAATGGCAAATTAGTGAGAAACTAATGCTGCTTCTATGATAAAATGCGTGAGATTTTAGATAAACCACCGGATGCACACGTTTCAGTTTGCTTATAGCTTGAGCAACACTTAAGGTGGTCCCATAAGTTGCTCGTGTTACCACTGGATTTAAACCCTTTTTTGCAATAACAACACACTGGCTTATTATCAGCCGTTTTACAAAAATGGGACCATACTAAAGATATTTAAGCTTTTTTATTTTGCACCTGTGCCATTTGAAAAAATTTTTACACACACTTTTTACTTTTCACAATACCGTTTGTTCTCACAAAATTGAAAGTGAAGCTAGGAATGGGGTTTCAAAAGTTAGCCGATAGTATCGATAGTCACAAACCATCGATATTAGTATCGATGGGGGAAAACCATCGATATATCGATACTATCGTCGATAGTTTTCCACCTCTAATATGTAGGTAATTTAGATGTTATTTATTTTCAAAGAGATCCGAGTAATTTCGGGCATCTATTTCCCATACAATAAACGCCTACTCAGATTTTACCTAGAATTTTCAAAAGGCAGCAAACTTTAACCTTGAATATTTAAAATAAATTTCGGAGCCGCTTAGATCCATTTGGTTCTAAACCCTTCAATGAATAAATGCTTTAAGAAACATATGTAAAATGATGTCAAAAATTTAGAATCTTTCAAAATGATTTTTTCGCAAATTAAGGCAACTATATTTGTTTAAGCGACTTAAGCAATTTCTTTCGTTCATTTCATTTGCACACTCTTTTACCAACTAATTGTTTTCGATTAAAAACGCTTTTGTTGTGCGTGGTAAATTAAATTATCACTAAATAACAAAATATAAATAGCTTTCCCCATGTCCATGAAAGGTATGAAAATAAAAAAAACGCAGTAGGGTGTTAACTACTTGACTGTAAATTTTGGTTGTTTGTTATTCGATTTGCGTAATTTTTGGCAGGAGTATACTACATATTATTGGGAAGTATCTCACTAACTTTCATTGATACACCTTGTACCGCCTACTTCACCAAAATCCACAACATTTTTTTACAGTTTAGTTTTGCTTAAAAAGCTTATTATGTATGCAAAATCTTATTTATATAACTTACACAATTATGGAAATACAGCAAAGAGTAAGCTTTATATGTTGAACACTTTCTCCCTCCAAATATCGTTTCAATAAATCAATTTTTACATGAACTATGGCATAAAAAATTTTGTGGAATAGTCCCCAATAAAAAAGTGGGGCCACGCCCATTTTTTTAATTTTGTGCATTCGACATTTTTTGCCCACGAACACTTCAGAGGTAAAATAGAAATAATATACAGCTAGTTTAAGCAAAGTTATTGCATATTCAATATATTTAAGATCCTTTTCAAAATCTTTCGTATAAAATTGGACGTGAACCTAACCCGATTTCGCGATTTTTTTTTCGAAATATTGCCTGTATTAATATATATATGTGTGCTGAATTTGATTTTGCTATTTTAAACGGGTTTTGATTTATGATTAATAATATTTCCAAATTTGACTTAATCAAAAGTGGGTGGTGCCTCACCCCTTTTTTTAAATTTTTTTCAAAAATTTATTTGTTGCCTTTTCGCACCAAATTTTATCCTTATAGGTGTATTATACACGGAATAATCACTCTTTTTGTATTTTCAAAAATATTATATATATAGAAAGTGGGCGTGGCTTTTAACCGATTTTGCCTCTTTTCAATAACGCTCCGAGATAAAAAAAGGAACCTGCGTATCAAATTTTATTGAGATATCTCAAGATTTACTCAAGTTATCGTGTTCACAGACGGACGGACATGGCTCAATCAATTTCTCTTTTCCTCCTGAACAGTTTAATATATAATACAAGTTAATATCTATCTCGATTCGCTTATGCCGTTACATACTACCGTTAGGCAATAAAAATAAAAAAATAAAACTACTCAAAGCTAAGAAAATATTTCACAAGAAAAATACAGGTGTGTGCACTTTTATTCATAGTTTAATTCAATAAATGGTTATACACTTTACAACACAACAACATTTTTTCAAATATATTCAAGGTCAAGTTTATAACTGAATAGGATCATTTTTACCATTGCCCAATATTAACCAACGATTTTTGCAAATTTATTTTATTGGCAATTCAAATGTCGAGTTGGATCGTCGATGTGAAATTCAATTGAACGTCAGACGAGAAATTGTGGAACAGCTGAAAATGTTGCTGCATAAAGAAAATGGCATCGCGGTAATACGAAAGACATTTCCTTTTTATATATACAGAGATAAAACCAAAATAAGCACTTTAAAGTTTTTCAAGAGGATTAAACAAGTATTTCAGTTATATTTAACTTATTTTCGGCAAAACGATGTTCGCGGGGTCTCCGCCAATTTTGACTATAATTATTAAATTTTCAAAAACTAACACTTTTCACACTAAGTAGTGAAGCACTAAGATACTAAAAATAGAAATGATATCTCTATTTACATTGGACGTGGTCATCTAACAAGCACTGTGAATTGCATTTTATACAACTTAACACCGTTGATAAACTTAATTCCTGAAGAAATAGACCTTCACTAATTGCTTCCGGCGTACCTCTATAATGTCTTCCGTGGCAACAGCTTTAGAGCAATGCTTGCATCCCAAGTTACATGTCGTCGTGGCATTGAACCAGCATTTCCGTGAGTGCTTTCGTTGCGATGGTCTATGGCAAATTCATAACTTTTTTAATCGCTCTTTTCATCGTGACAGTTGTCGGATTACGGACCTGCAAGAGCTATTTCAATCCGTGACGTAAAATCGATGCCCAAAGAGGTACTTGTGCGAATACCAACAGTTCTCTCCATGTTAAAGAATAGTTCCTTCCCAATATCTTATAGCTTCAATCTTTTCCTTCGCAGAGCAGGTGCCCTCCGTCATTACCTATTGATCAAAATTACTTACATCCTTCTTAAGCAATGGTAAACTATAGCTGTCTTTTTGGTTATGCCAACATCCGGCAATCCACAGAGAACCTTATTTATGCGACCACTTGGCCTTGCATCACCAGTAGGTATAGATTTAACGCATGGGTGGATTTGGTGGCTCTCCTTCGTAATCAAAATTAAATGGCACATCCATATTCTTAAAGCTATTGATCTCGTTCTGCATGTAGATATTTATACTTTGTTCCATTAAAAATTTCATCAAAAATGTTTGCCATTATAAAGTTGTATGCAATGGACTAGTTCCCAAGGACTTGGGTGTCCTCTCCAGTGGCCGCACACAACCCAAACAGACTTTCTCAAAAGCGAGGCTGTTTCTTGCGTAGTAGCATGCGATACCATCCATTTTGGTGTCCAAATGGCCTATTCTATTAATAAAGCTTTGGATTTTTACTCTTTCTATATACTTTACTATGTCCTATGAGAATTTCTGCAAAGTTCCATTCGCGATTCTTCAACTCTTTTTGATATATCTACTTCCCATATTATCATATCGTCTTTTGGATTGCCTAGATCTGATAAAAAGAACAAAAATGTGTTGTTTACGTGCGATGGTTGTATCAACAACTTATCTACATTCTCTAGGCAAACATAAGTGAAGTTCTGTAAGACTTGCGTCAGATAAAAAAATTTTAAACTCCGTTGCAAATATTCTTACAAACATTCAAACTAGTAACTGGCAACAAGGTCAATGGAAATAGCGTCATCATATCACGCTGAGATTTTGGAGATAAAAATCACGCGACGTAAAATATCCCACCGCCCCGATAAGTAAATATTTGAAAGAAAAATAGCGGCTGTTTCCATTGACCTTGTTGCCTGTCACCTTCAGACTAACTGGAATGATCCAAGTGAATTTGATAGTCGTAAATCTAACAGAATCAAAACGCGTGCCAAATCAGAGGTCGGTGACACTGATCTCCCACTTAAGCAAAAAAGTATGAAGAAAGTTGTACAAAGCCTAGCGAAGCAACAACAAAACAACTAGATATTAATTTGTTCTCAGAAACAGATGGTGTTTTTTCGGATGATCTTTCTATGAATACTGACAATTCGGTTCCCCTGGTGCTGCTCTTCAGAAAGACACCGATTCTCTTTTAAATTCTATGATCAATCAGAATGTTAAGAGCGTGCTAATAGCAATGGAAATACTGAAGGCTTGCAAGAGAAACACGTTCTCTCGTATTCTGCTGTGGTATATGACTAGATGCGAAACATCGCGCTCGAAAAGTGGTAATTTTTTATAACATTTTCCTATGATGCTAGAATGGTGAAAACAAAATGTGGGCATTTTGTGTTGATCTTTGGATATTGTGCAATTGCCGCTATACCATAAGGTATGCAGAAGGCGCTATCGAATGAGTTTTGAGTGCTAGGAACGTATAAGATAAGAAAAGATGTATTTAAAATAATATACATAAATGAAATCATAAATAATTTATAATATAAAGTTACAACTTCATGATGTTATAAAATCAGATGAAATCGCTAATGATTCACATTTAACTGCTATGGTGAGCACCAAGCCTGTGAAAATATGTTGAAAAAGTGTGGGCGCTTTTTGAGAATGGAAATATGTAGCACTCCACGCTTTTTCGACAATATTACTATTTATTGTTTACTAGAAGGACTCGGCAGACGTTGTTCTGCCCAAACTTAGGGAAAAAATCGCACGATAAATAAAAAAGTTTGGAATATTTCGGTCCCTGGTCCACTTCCCGGTAACTTTACATAAACACTCTCCGGGTTTCTACTGAGCTATCCTGTAAATATGAACAAAATCGGCGCTGTAGTTCCGGAGTCTATAACATACATATGTACATACAGGAGTTAATTTATGGAAATGTTGCAATGTCAAAGCGAACAACGTGGCCTCCCCCATTCATTTGATACCCATATTGTATACAAACTAAGAGGTTTTTTGGCAACCACATTTTTACCGATAACTCAGTTATCGATTAATTTATCGAAATGTTGCAATGTCCAAACAAACCCGTGGCCTCCCCCTTTAATTTAATACACATATTGTATACAAATTAAGAGGTTTTTAGGCAACCACATTTTTACCGATAACTCAGTTATCGATTAATTAATCGAAATGTTGCAATGTCCAAACAAACCCCGTGGCCTCCCCTTTCATTTAATACCCATATTGTATACAAATTAAGAGGTTTTTTGCCAACCACATTTTGACCGATAACGCAGTTATCGATTAATTTATCGAAATGTTGCAATGTCCAAACTAACCCCGTGGCCTTTACCATATTGTATGCATGTTTAGAGGATTTGGGCAACCACATTTTTACCAAATTTGAAAATATACAGTTCTAGGTTAGTTGGGAAACATTAGTGCGCACATCTCCAAAACCGTGTGGGGTATTGAAATGGCATTAAATGGGGTCCTATGCTAAGCTCCATAGAATATGTGTACAAAATTTCGTAAAGATTGGTGCTGTATTTATATTAGCTCTATTATTATTAATATATCGAAATGAACCAAAGTCCAAATGAAAGCTCTGGTCTTCCCCTTTCGATTGATACCAGTTTTGTGCGAATATTCCAAAGTTTACCCGAAACCACATTTTGACCGATAACTCTGTTATCGATAAATATATCGAAATGAACCAAAGTCCAAATAAAATCTGTGGTCTTCCCCTTTCGATTGATACCAATTTTGGGTGAATATTCCAAAGTTTACCCGAAACCACATTTTGACCGATAACTCTGTGATCGATAAATATATCGAAATGAACCGAAGTCCAAATAAAATCTGTGGTCTTCCCCTTTCGATTGATACCAATTTTGTGCGAATACTCCAAATTTTACGGAAAACAACATTTTGGCCGATAACTCTGTTATCGATAAATTTATCGAAATTTCATGATGCCTGTTACCCATTCCACACTCCTAAGAACCTGTCTGCAAAATTTCGTGATGATCGGGCCATTTGTTCAGACGATAAAGAACCACAAACATCCGCAGTCACTCACAAACTTACGTTTTTATATATTAGTAAGATTAGTAAGATTAGTTTATACATCAAAATTATTTTCTACTTTTAAGTTTCTCCTATCAAAAAAGCGTGTTTTTCAGTTTGTTAAACTATATTTATTTTAAATTTTTTTATTTTATGCTATCTTTATTGAGAACGGGAATATATCAGCACACGCTTTTTCCATAATCATACTATTTATTGTTAATTCAGAATTATACAACGATGCTCCTGAGCCATATTCAAATTTTTACAAGTGTGTTCAACGATTTAGCCAAATGTCTGGTAGATAAGCTTATTTTGATGGTTACTTATCTTTGGTAAGGACACATTCGCTTTTGATAAACCAAGCTTTACAATAAGTGATGCCGGTGCTGCGCTATCAGTATCACGCTCAATTTTCATGGGAGCACTTTGGATCATTTCACAACCATATGTCAGCGAGTTTGTTTCTGACCTCAACAGAGAGATATATGGGTGTTTCCCCCGGAGGGTCCACCGCGAACAAAATATAAAACGTTGGCAAAACAATTTTTTTATAATTTTTATAGCAAAGTTATCATGATCAAATAATATTTTTAGCGTAGTAGATTTACAGGTATAAAAAAAATTCTTTGAAAGTTTAGAATAGGGATTTCCTACTATTTCCTAGTTTTTAATAAACTTTGCTCTTAATTATTTTTATTCAGGAGTGATGTCCTGTTTGCATGAATACCCCTAAATACAAGGTACATTGATACTTTATTTAAGAAAAATACAATGAATTGCAACAAAGGTTAGATAACGGGAATTTTCTAATTAACTTTTATTGATGTGCTAATGTAACGTACGTACCCTTAAAACTATATTTTTGCTTCTTACGTCTGTTTTAACGTGTGGAAAATAGTGAAAAGAGGAACACAAAGTTAGTTTATAACGCAGAGTCGGAAAAGAAAATTAATGAACAAATTTTTTTTAAATAATATTATTTTTGGCCTACTAAAGTTTGTCGTGCAACGTACCCCAATTCATAATTTGCGCTTAAAAATTTTTAATTTATCGTGTACATTAGAGCATATCATTAAACATTGTTGAAAAAGTTCTCCGAGTTTCAAATACCTAGCATAGGAAGATTTTTAAAATGAGATACAATTTTTTTCATACATTTTTCGTATTTCTTGAAAACCTCGAAAAACTATGTTGTTATCTAGGACCATAAAGTTGATTAATGTACTAAATCTCATCAACAGCAGTTAATTATTTATCACGTATTTTCCATTTTCGTAATTTTCTATGTAAAAGTTAATATCCGTAAAATCCACCATTATGCGGACCAAATTATAATACCGTGTGAACTAACTACTATGTATAAAAACTTGTAATATATTAGGTGTCGCTTTGCATGTCACTCACTGAGTGAAAATATTACTAATAATTTACTGTAGAGAAGTGCGAATCATATAGCGAAGTTGTAGGAAAAAAATTCATTTTGCTGTTTTAACAGATTTCTGAAATTACTTTTTTCACATTTTTTTAAAGCTTCATAAGGTAAGGGTTCAAACCCAAGAAGAATATTTTCAACTTTTTTTTCATATACTTTGACACGCTCCAATAGACATTTTTACATTATTATTTGAGCTTTGTTAGATGGAATCAATCGCTGTAAAAAATAAGAAAGGAGCAAAACGATACAGAGAGAAGATAAAAAAGAATCCACTAAAATTTGAAAACTACCGTGCAAAATCAAATGAAAGAAGTCGAAAGCATAGAAAGAAACTATTGGAATTAATGAAGAGAGATGAAGAAATATATAAAAAACATAAGGAAAAAATTCGCATTAGGCAAAGAAAATATCGCGCGCTAAAGAAGAATGAAGCTGAAAAAAACGAGACGGCTCTCGGGCCTTACTCTTGTAAGCAAACATTATTTAAAGCAATAAAAAAGGTTGAAAGAGCATTGCCAAAAGATGTGAGTAGAAAGGCAATAATTCTGAATTCATTGTTTGAAAAGTATGTCAAGCCTGGAAGTGCAGTGCAAAATAAAAGTAACTCCAAACTAAAACCACAACAAGAAAAAGTGAGAGACTTCTACATGCGGGATGATATTAGTGTTCAAGCAGCAGGTAAAAAAGACACTCTTATCATTGACGGAGACATAGTCGCTAAGCGCTTTATGCTGATGACTATATCCGAAGCCTACGAGCTATATAAAAGCGAATTCACTTCCGAACATGTAAGCAAGTCGAAATTTTTTCTGTATCGTCCACGACAAATTGAACTTATAAACAAGATGCCACATAACATGTGTGTATGTCAATATCATGCGAACTTCGGTTTTTTATTAGAGGGTTATTCAAAAATAATTAAATCATTCTCTTATGATTTTGAAAGTTTTCTCAAATCGGTTTGTTGTAATATCGAGGAAGAACGCTGTATGACAAATGCTTGTGAAAATTGTGTACGAGATATAAAACATGGTTTAGTTCCCATAAAATATTTAACTAAACTGGATGCAAATGTCAAATGGCAACATTGGCGAAAAGTTGGTGATAGAGTGTCTTTAACTCACACTATCGCTCCTTTGTCTGATCTTATCCACGAATTGGAAGTGCAATTGCCATTATTTAAACTACACTTTTTTGTTAAACGTGCTCAACAAACGTACTTTGAAACGAGAAAGAAATCTTTAGATTTTGCGGAAAATTATCGGCTGATTTGTCAAAATTAAGTTCAAAGTGCACATTTTAGCTACCGGCAAGTGACAATTTTTACATGCGTAGCTTGGTGTATTAGCGAACAAAAATCATATGCCATTATCAGTGATAAGTTAAGCCATGACAAATACGATGTTTACTGTTTCATAACAAACATTTTACAACAAATAAAAAGTCAGTATGGGAATTTGAGCAATATCTTCATATTCTCAGACGGAAGCAGCTGTCAGTTTAAAAATAAATTTATTGCAAGCAGTTTATCCGAATTTTTAGTTGAATTAAATTCGCAATGCATCGAGTGGAACTATTTTGCTACTTCACATGGCAAAGGTGCAGTAGATGGGGTAGGAGCTGTTGTTAAGAGGAAGGTCTGGCAGTTGACTAAAGCAAAGAATATAGTCCTAAATGATGCTTTAGATTTTTTTGAATGTGCTCGAAAGCACATTAAAGGAGTTCATCTTGAATACATATCTGCAGAGCAGATTGAAGAGATATCATTTTCATTATCGGAAAAATGGAAAAATATCCGAAATATACAAAATATCCTAAAAAATACAGGATTTCCAAATTCAAACTACTAATTACTATAGGGAAAAAGAAAAAACCAGTAAGTGTTATACCACTTTGGAATCTTTATTTAACAGGTAAGTTTTCAAAGTAGTTTATAAAACTAGTCTGGTATAAATTATATTCACCAAGCCTACTCAAATGTAGGGCTACTAATTGGGTTAGGGTCCATTTTTAAAGTTTGTCTTAGTTTTTAAATGTTTTAAGGATGATTACGAACATTGTTTTGGACTTTCTAAATACAAGGATATAAGGAGATAAAAACGCAGCAAACAGAACCACAAAATCTTCTCATTTGTGTAGGCGGCATGAAAAAAACCGAGCAAGGGTCCAACTTTATCAAAATTATGAAAATTGTGAAAAATCTCGAAAACCGTGAACATTTTACCTAGCTTTTTTTCTTTTGTTTAATAGACAATCGAGTGGCCTATATTCAGCTAAAAGGTATTTTTGAATTTCTAGACACTCTGTATGACGTCCTGTTTTTGTAACGCAACGTGTGTAACGCGACGTTTCTTTTAATATTGTATATAAAAAAATCGAAGAAGTATATTCGAGGAAAAAAGAAGTCTTTTGTTGAAGAAAATCAATCTGGTTAAACTGTTCTAAGTTACATTAAAAAATGTTTTGATTATTCGCAGAATTTTGCGTTTTTGTTAATGCATCTAAAAAAAACTTCTGTTTTTGTCACGCACCGAATCAGTGTTTGTTTGTTTATATCTTCGAGAAAGATTTCTCCACAGATCTCTAATTTTGGCTATATATAGTGCTTAGGAAGACTTATTCATAGACTATATTCAAAGTCAGGAAATTTAAGCGATTCGGTAATTTTCTTCACGTTGAATCCGTACGAATGTAGCGTGCGTCATCTGGGAAATGCCCATATGTATACAAGCAAGCCCACAAACATACAAGTGAAACTAATAAAAGCGTGCTACAATTTTTTAATATTTTAAGAAGTATTGCTTGTTTAGCGTTTTTATTAAGTGAGCTGTACTGAACTGAATATAGTTATATATATGTATATGAGCACATACCTACATAAATACTTAGTCATATTAACATACATAAATACATAATCATATTTACACATAGCCATGTAAATAAAATATAGAATAATACCTAATTACATAAATAAAAGAACGAAGAGAGAAGAGAGGATTAAATACTACCTAAGAGAAAATCAACTTAGTTAATAATGTAAATTACTGTTATTATAATTTTTACTCATGGACTTATTTTAAGAAATAAAGAAAATTAGTTTTATGAAAGACACTGAAGAGGCGTGTTTGTTTCAATAAACGTTACTGGCGACGAGGATTAAACCCGAAAAATTTAGGGACAGTATTTTTGAGCAGAGTCAAACTGTTTCTTTAATAAAATATTTAAGTGTTGAAATAGTGTAAATATTATGTTATGTTATAATTTTGGATAAAGAAATAAAAACTTAGCAGAACAAGTGTTAAAGTTAGTTAAAATAAAAAAGTGGTTTGCAGTGCAACACTTAAGTGCAAATTGCGCATTTAAATTGTGCTCAAAACATTTAACTGAACCTCAATAAAAAAAATATTTAATAGTGAGCCGTCGAACTCTTACTTAAAATACGAGAAATAAGATTTTTCTTCAAAAGTGCGCTGTCGGACTTTCAACTTAAAAGCAAGAAAAAAATTTTTCGTCAGCAGTGAGCTGTCGGACCTCCACTTAAAATACTGAAAAACTGTTACACTTTTATATGGAACACAAAGAAACAAAAGTGAAATTTAAACTTAAGTTATTCATCAAAAGTGACTTGTCAGACCTTCACGTAAAAAAAAAAAATACAGAGAAAAAATAATAAACAATTTTTACGAAGTGAACTATAAGACTCGACCGAAATACAAGTAAATGTAAAATCAACAAAAGTGAGCTGTCGGACTTTCACCTAAAACACAGTAAAAAAAAAAAAGAAAAAAAAAAAAAGAAAAAAAAAAATAAAAAAATCATCAAAAGTGAGCTGTCAGACCATCAGCTAAAACGCAAGGAAAAAGTTACTCATCACAAGTGGGCTGACGAACCTTCCACTACACAAAAAAAAAAAAAAAAAAAAACATTGAGTAAAGAAAGGCAAAAATATATTATTGCTCACAATATTACATTTAAAAGAAGCGCTCAAAAGTAGCAGTCATTGCGGAGAGAAAAAAAAACAACAACAAAACTATAACAAAGAGCAATTTGTTTGAATTCATACGACTCCTTCAGTCGGCTTGTGCACAAAACCTTCCAAATTACAAAAACAATACCACGAATAAGAGATGAGTCCATTGACGCGAAATGGCAAGAAGTGAAACAGCAGCTTATTGAGAAACAACAACAAATGCAAGTCGAACCTTCAAGTCAGCTAATTTTTATATTTTAAGAGTAAGAAAAACAACAAATATATGCAGGTAGCGAATATATTTTGATAAACTGGTACATATGTAGGTACATACAAACAAACACTATTTAAATGTTTCATTAAGTATTTTGATAGTAAGAAAAGCAACAAATACATTCGGTAGTAGGTATAGACATAAATACATTTACACTCTTTAAACTTTTCATTAACTTAAAATTCAGTATAGTATATATAAACACAGTTTTACTATGGACGCTTTAGAGATATCGAAATTTAATTTAGTATTAGCTTGTATTAAAAATATTGGAAACCTTGATGGTAATGATCCTAATCAATTACCAGACTTTATAGAACAAGTTGAGAATATTATGCCAACAATTTCGGAATTCAAAGAAGTTGATGGTAATGTGCTTTTTGGCTACGTAAAAAACAAATGCGTAGGGAAAACCAAAGAAGCTATTCACAGACATTCTAATGTAACTTCTTGGAAAGTATTAAAGGAAATATTAATAACTAATTTTGGGGAAAAAGAAACTAGTAACGATCTTATGGATAATTTAAAAACGCGCAGAATGCATGGAATAGTCGAAAATTATTATTATCAAATCAATAAATTAGCTATAAAAATTCACAATAGAAATTTGACACATGAGGAAAAAACTTACACAACCGACGAAATAAACAGAATAGCACTTAAAACTTTTAGAGACAACCTTTCTGAACCGACAAAGACTATGATATTTTCAAGGAACCCGACCACTTTGGAAAGCGCTTTTAAAATAATTTTGGACGCGAGACACCAAAATTATACGCAGTTTGGACCGGTTAATCAACATAATTCTAGTAAACATTTTAGGGTAAATTTTAGCAATGATTTTCAAAATATTCCATATAACCCCCAAAATAATAGCAGGAGGCAAGATTATAATAATTATAATAACGATAACTATAGGAGAAATAATCATTTATTTAGGTCCTATAACTAGGGACACGAATTTCGATTCGATACGATACCATATCGATACTTTTGCCCTTCGATACCGATATTTTGTACTCGATGCTTTTTTAACGATACTTTTCGGCATCGAGTATCTAGACCCCGGTATCGTATCGAATTTTTTAAAAAATATGGAACTAATAGAGCAAAAATACCGCTCTGCTGGTTGTCTCTCTCTAACTTGTGACGCGAATCGAAGGAAAATCAGAACCAAATAATAACAGTTAATTTAGCCGGAAAAGGCAGACGCCAGAAAAGTAAGAGTTGCCATTGATCTGTTGCAATATGCACTTAATACGTCCAAAAAGGTTACAACAAACTTGAAGTACTAACTTATTGTGATATTGTTTTGCCTTTATACTGAAAAAAAGGTAATACTATCCATCCAACGTCAACTGTTAATACACGTCCAAAAAGAGCGGGAGAGGTATCAAACGACGCGTCTTGACCGCTGTAACAATGATCCTAAGGGGGAAATCCGATATTTTATTTCGTTCGAGCGATTTTTGCAATTAAAGTAGAAAATTGTCTGTCATTTTCATGTGGTTGTTGTAGACACAGATATAAGGTGTTATAAAATGTTTTTGATTTGTGGGGTGTTTTGGAAACACACTTAAAAAATATTGCATTTTCTGATCCCTGCGCTTATTCCCTATGTATGTCTTGGCTACGTGATATGATCAGTCGGGAAGAAGCCGCACATGCAATCCAAGAATTTGTGTTCCGACAAAAATGTATTTTGGAATTACATAGAAACTTTAGCATCTGGTCGAGGAAGTGAAAGTGCAATCCGACAAAGCGAAAACATCAATGAATATATTCGTTGCAAACTACTTCCTTTAAGTGGCTATCTTTTGCGTTTTTGGAAGGAAAATAAGCATAAATATCCTCATTTGTCGAAAATTGCTTTACGATATCTAGAAGTACCAGCAACTTCTGTCCCATAAGAGCGCCTATTTTCAAAGGCAGGTTTAACAATGACAAAAACACGTAACAGGTTGAAGGGGAAGAGGTTGGATAAATTACTATTCATGGCAGATTGCACAGAGGAAGAGTGGGGCTTTTGATCTTCGTTTCTTGAAGTAAAATCTATCAAATTAAAAAAAATCAAATTTGCTCATATTATACTAGTTTATGTTATTATTTATTTTATTGAAGTTTATACGAACCTATGGTAATCATTTACAAAACGTATGAATTTGCTTGCAGCGAACCATTCGGTTATTGAAGTGCTTGTTTGTCATGTACATTTAGCATCGATATTTTGACTATCGAGTCTTTTTGTTTCGATATTATCGGGTACCCGATATATTTGAGGCGATACTTCAAATGAGTACAGAATCGATGCTTTGCATTCGATATCGTGTCCCTACCTATAACACCAACAATTTTGACGGTTTGAACTATCCCACAAATACTAATCAGCCATGCTATAATAATTATAAGAATGATACCTACCGTAGAAATAATAATTTATTTAGATCCTCCAACACTAACAATTTTGACGGTTTAAATATTCCCACAAACAATAATCAGCAATGCTATAATACCATCGGTAGCTCTAATCAAACGAGAAGAACAAACTATTCACAGCCTACATATAGAAGCCAACAACAACAAACATATAACATAAATAGGCAAATACCATCAAATTTGCATAACGCGGAAAACCAAAAGGTTGAACCCATGGAAATCGGCAACTCTAGTGTAAATTTTCCCATTTCCGGCGAACACAATTACCCTACATAATAATAAAAAATCCCATAAAGAATTTAAAATTTATAATTGATACGGGGGCGGAGTTTAGTTTGATAAACCCTAATATATGTCATCCAAAATGGAAGAAAGATGTTAACGTAGTGGCAAAAGCATTGGGGACCGAGACTTTGATTAAAAAGTTGTGTAAATTTCCAATATATAGTGAATTTAATATCAAAAATTACTTTTGCGAATTTTTAGAATGTAAGTTTAATGACAAATTTGATGGTATACTAGGAAATAATGTTTTGAGAGACTTGAATTCTATTATTGATTTACCTAATAGACAACTTATTACGAAAAATGCAGTTCTAACTATATTTAATTCTAAGGAAGAAGAAACATATCGTCGGCTTAGGTCGCAAAGGTGCTAAGTCCACCTTTTGGGGTTTTTCAGGTTTGGATGCAGAATGCTAGAAACAGTTAATATACACTACTTACATCATGAATTGCATAACAATTCTGTTTTTAAATGCGTTTTTTGCATTGATTAGAAAAGGTGCTAAGTCCACCAATGAAAGGAAAAGGTGCTAAGTCCAAGCGAATTTGAAAATTTAAAGTTAAAGTATATGTGGCATATTCATATTCGAAAAATAGTAGCTAATAAAGTTAGCGTGGGTTTTTTGACACAATTTCCAACGACCTATCTGTCATAAAAACCGACATATACTTAAGTACCTACTTTATGTCGACTATGAATGCATATGTTTAATGGGATCATCTACCTCAGCTGACCTCACTTCTCCTTTGTAACTGACACATAACTTTTTGACCTTGGATAGTAAAGACAAATGTTTGGGCTATCATATTCAGCCTTCCAAGGACCTAAATCGCATTTACTTGTCGACTTTAACAAAAGTCCATTTTCGTCAAAAGTTGTGCAATAAAATCTGCTCCCTCTTTTCTGCTATGAATCGGCGATAGTAAAATGCTGTTGTGTGATAGAGAGAGCCGTCTAGGCTTTCAGAATAATGTTTTTGATCCAAATATTGCTACTAATTGCAGAGTAACAGAGATTCAAAAAATAGGTCATTTGAGCTTTAAGCGCGGATTGTGGTAGAACTGGCTTAATATAAGAAATCTAAGACTAGGTAAAAATTCTACGGAAGAACCTCTAAGAACCCTTATACTCAGAAAATTGCTTTGGTTCACTCGAAGGTTTTTTGATTTGGGAAAAGGTGCTAAGTCCAGTGAAAAAAATTAAAAGTAGCTGGCGAAAAGGTGCTAAGTCCCAAAAATGCATATAACTCGGCGAAAATGAAGAATTTTTCTTTTTTTACGAGCGTCCACTTAGTGCACTATAAAATTGAGTAACATGACGTAAAAAACCGAAACTCCTAATTTAAATTTATGTTTTTTTATTGTTTTTTGTCTCTCCTGTAAAATTTGAAAAATGGTACTTAGCACCATTGCGACCTAAGCCGACGATATAATGAAATATCTTACAAAGAGAACTTTATTGAAATATTTAGTTGTGAAGTTGGAAAACACAATATTGATACTTTAATTAAAACGGATCACCTGCAAAGTTATGAAAAAGAAAAATTGATAAAAATGTTTAATAAATATAAAAACATTTTTTATAATGAGAATAATAGCTTTACTTTTACTAATGAAATTAAACATCGAATTTTAACAAAAAATGACATGCCTATATATTCTAGATTATATAGGTATCCAGAAATACACAGAAAAGAAGTAGATTCGCAGATCGAAAACATGTTGAAACAAGGAATTATAAGGCACTCAAACAGTCCTTACAATAGCCCAATATGGGTAGTTCCTAAAAAGTTAGATGCGTCTAAACAACAAAAGTGGCGCATTGTAATAGACTATCGTAAACTTAATGACATTACTATAGAGGATCGATACCCTATACCCAATATAGATGATATATTGGACAAATTAGGGAAATGCCAATATTTCACTACTCTGGATTTAGCAAAGGGATTCCATCAGGTAGAAATGCATCCGGAAGATATTAAAAAAACAGCATTTTCAACAGCTACTGGGCATTATGAATTTCTTCGTATGCCTTTTGGGCTTCGCAATGCTCCTGCGACGTTTCAGAGGCTAATTAACAACGTATTAAATGAATACATTGGGTCAATTTACTTAGTATATTTAGATGATATTTTGATTTTTTCAACAAGTTTTGAAGAACATTTAGAGTCCACTGAAAAAGTTCTTAAACGTTTAAATAAAGCTAACCTTAAGGTACAAATAGACAAATGTACTTTCTTTGCAAAAGAAACTGAGTTTTTGGGCCATGTTGTAAGTCCCGATGGCATCAAACCAAATCCAGAGAAGGTTAAAGCTATTGAGAAAATAGCTCTGCCAAAAACTCAGAAAGAAAGATTTTACCAAAGCATTCACATTAGTAACAGATGCTAGTAATTTTGCTTTAGGTGCAGCTCTTATGCAGAGCAATAAAACAATATCTTTCGCAAGTCGTACATTAAACGGGCATGAACGAAATTACAGCACTATTGAGAAAGAGTTGCTTGCGATTGTCTGGGCGACAAAATATTTCCGACCATACCTTTTCGGTCGCAGATTTACAATAAAGACAGACCACTGCCCTTTGGTATGGTTACATAACATAAAAGAACCAAACGCGAAGTTGCAGAGATGGAAGATAAAACTTAATGAATTTGATTTCGATATTGTTTATATTAAAGGAAAGGAAAATGTTATAGCTGATGGATTGAGTAGATTAAACTATAATACATTAGAAAACGAAGTAGAAATTAATTTAAATGAATTGTTTAACGAAGATGTTAACACAGTACACAGCGCTGAAAGTGATAGCACCGATTTTATTAAAATAACAGAAAAGCCAATAAATATTTTTAGACATCAAGTAGTGATAGAAATTTCAAATTTAAATTCATGCAAAACTAAAATTATTTTTAAAAACAAAATTCGGCATCACTTAAAAGTAAAAGACTTAAATTATATTTTAGAATTTATGAAAGACAAATTACCTGGAAAAGGATTAGTAGTAATTTATTGTCCGAGCATTGATTTGTTTCGAGAATTCCAATCCAACTACATTAAGTATTTTGCAAGGAACAAACAACTTAAAGTACTAAGGTCTCCACTTTTCATTGGGGATATTGTTGACAGAGAAAATCTCTTACAGCTGATAGAACAGGTTCATTTAAAAAACAATCATAGAGGAATTCTGGAAGTTTTTGAAGAAATAAGGAGAAATTATTTTTACCCAAAACTACAGAAAGAAATCCAAAAGTACATTAATAACTGTGAAGTATGTAAAATAGCTAAATTCGACAGGAATCCAATAAAATATAAATTTAATATAACACCTACTCCAAAACGTCACAATGATATTGTACATATAGATATTTGGTATCCACAACGCGGTACGATGTATTTGACTAGCATTGACAAACTAACGAAGTATGCGACAACAGAATATTTAGAGGACAGAACCTGGGTTTCAATTTTGGCAGCCCTAAAGCAAAGAATTCAGTATCTTGGTAAACCAGAGCTTTTAGTATTTGATAATGAACTAGATACAGCAGTTATAAGAGAGTTTCTGAAGGATCATGAAATAAATGTTCACATTACCACGGCTTATTTGAAAACCGGAAATGCTGACGTAGAGAGGTTACATGGCACTCTTAATGAACATGTACGTTTGTTTAACGCGAATCCTAGCAATACCGACGATATTCATGATAAAGTTTTCAAAGCAATAATATCGTATAATAATTCAATTCATTCGACAACTAAATACCGACCAATTGATTTTTTAAATAATTTAATTTCGGAGGAAGAATTAAATAAATTTTCACAATTATTACAAGAAATAAAGACTAAAAGAATAAGTACAATAAATATGAAATCAAACAGAGTTGATGAAACTGACTTTGTTAACAATATTGCTAAAAACAATAGAGTAGGTAAAGCGAAACCAAAATACAAAAAAATTGATAATTATAGTAAAGAAGGAAACTACATTATGTCTAACGATAATAAGTTTAAAAAAATTTACAAATCTCAAATTAAACGAAAACCTAAAATTAGAAATTAAAAACACAAAACACAAAACAACTATGAACAAAGATATTATATGTATATATGTATGTACAAAAAATAAATAAATAATAAAAATAAACATTTTAAGACAGCAGTTAAGGCTGTCTCTGATGGTGGAGTTATATATATGTATATGAGCACATACCTACATAAATACTTAGTCATATTAACATACATAAATACATAATCATATTTACACATAGCCATGTAAATAAAATATAGAATAACTAGCAGACCCGGCAGACGTTGTTCTGCCTGACCAGTGACTTCCCTAGAAATACATTTTCAAATATTTTTCTTTAACATTTAACATTCCATTTATTGCAGTGCTTTAGGATATACAATGTTTCTGGCTTTAAAGTCTTTGGTATAAACAAATAAATTTTTTGGATGTCCAACTCAAAAAACGGATCTATTGAACTCAATGGGTATGACAAAAACCATTATGCGCTGCTGAGCAGATGTATAGTTAGTACTTATTTAATTATATCCTATATCTACCTATAATACTCTGGATATGTATGAACGGCAATAACAAACAAAAAAAATTAAGTGCTTTGATTAAGATTTAAAAACGTTAAAATGTCACTAAAGCAAATACATTCAGGGATATAACGAATTGATATATTACTTAGCTTGTGGTCTTGGAACTGCCCACTTTTCGAAAGAATTTACATATGTAGCCTATGTATGTCGTACACAACGAAGATTTGAACGTATTGGAAAAGTTTAAAACAGATCAACCATAAACTTTGGACATTATTGAAGTACAAACAAAGCTTTGAATACAAAAAATGTGGGCGTGGCACCGCCCACATTTCCCAAATTATATAATTCTTGACCAAGGGACACACATATCCAAAAATCTCTAATTTAGACCCAATATGTTCAGAGTTATGAAGAATTTAAATTTTATATAGCCTGGGGGCGTGGCATTGGCTACTGTTCCAAAAACTGATATAGCCTGAATCGCAGGGTTCGAATTTGCACGCACGTGTGCAGCACACTTGTATATTTTTCGCTCTTGCACATGTGCTATGTGCTACCAGAAATATTTTTTAGCACACAGCTCATGTGTGTGCCGATTTGAGTTAAGCACATACACACGTGTGTGCTTTTATATAAAATATCTATGCACGAACTCTCGTGCTGTGTGTAGAAAAAACTTTCACTTCAACACGCACTTGTGTATTTCAAAAACAAAACACACACATTTTTTCTGCCATATAAAAAATCAATAGAAAAATTTGAGAGCAAATAAAATAAAAAAACACACGCATGAGTATGTGCTTTTATATTTTCAATACAAAACACACACGCGTGCAAGTGCTTTATTTCAAACTGCACACACGCGTGCGGTGTGCTTAATATTTTTTTTTTAAAGCACAGCTCATGTGTATGAGCAATAAGTTTTGTGAGCATTTTTTTGCACGCGTGTGTGTGCTGTGTGCGTGCGTGCAAATTCGAACCCTGCTGAATCGTACACAACAATTTGCTTAACCAATCTTGAAAGTTTAAAAGAGATCGACCATAAACTTTGGACATTATTGAAGTATAAACAAAACACAAAAAATGTGGGCGTGGCACCGCCCACTTTTCCAAAATTACATAAATCTTGACCAAAGGACACACATATCCAGAAATCATTAATTTAGACCAAATATGTTCAGAGCTATGAAGAATTTAAATTTTATATAGCCTGGGGGCGTGGCACCGCCTACTTTTCCAAAAATTGATATAGCCTAAATCGTATACAACAATCTTCTGAACCAATCTTGAAAGTTTAAAAGAGATCGACCATAAACTTTGGACATTATTGAAGTACACACAAAACACAAAAAATGTAGGCGTGGCACCGCCCACTTTTCTAAAATTACATAAATCTTGACCAAAGGGCACACATATCCAGAAATAATTAATTTAGACCAAATATGTTCAGAGCTATGAAGAATTTAAATTTTATATAGCCTGGGGGCGTGGCACCGCCTACTTTTCCAAAAATTGATATAGCCTAAATCGTACACAACAATCTTCTGAACCAATCTTGAAAGTTGAAAAGAGATCGACCATAAACTTTGGACATTATTGAACTACAAACAAAACACAAAAAATGTGGGACACAAATATTTAAAAATCATTAATTTAGACCAAATAACTATGTTCAGAGTTATGAAGAACTGTAGTTTTATATAGCCTGGGGGCGTGGCACCGACCAAATTTCCAAAAATTAATATAGCCTATGCTTTAACCCATGATCCCAAGAATATACTGTGAAAATTTCATAAAAATCGGTTGAGTACTTTGGACGCCCATAAAGGACACACAGACACACATTCATTTTTATTTATAAGATGGGTTTGTTATTATAATTTGGGGAATCACCAAAAATTCTCTTTATATTTCTTCTCTTTTGTCGAAGGCTTATGCATCTCTTAGTCAAAATACATTTTCTCTACGTTGAGTTCATACACACACGCACATACATTTTTGTTCCGCTGTAGCTTGAGTTTGATCTATGAAAATTCTTATGCTTGGATTCTTTGAAGCTTTTATAAATTTCATCCTAGAAATAAGGGGCTTTAAGTTTTGAAAATGGAAAAAATGAAAACGCCACTTGGTTTATTTTTGGGAAAACTTGCTTCTTAAAAAAATTTCATAAAAATTGGGCCAACACTTTTCGAGATTAGCCGTTACGAATATTTTCATATAAGCAATTTTATATAATTAAGTATAGATAACTAAATACATAAATAAAAGAACGAAGAGAGAAGAGAGGATTAAATACTACCTAAGAGAAAATCAACTTACTGTTATTATAATTTTTACTCATGGACTTATTTTAAGAAATAAAGAAAATTAGTTTTATGAAAGACACTGAAGAGGCGTGTTTGTTTCAATAAACGTTACTATACCCTACCAACCATACGCAGATAAAAAAATGGATAAAACATAGGTCGCGCTATCCACAAATGAGGATAAAAAAGTGGATAGTTTTCTATGGGCCGCGTGCAGATATTATCCACATTCCCCATGTAAATTTCGTGTACGTGTGACCTTGCATCACCATCGCACTAATTAGGAAATTCCATAAGAAAAAACATAGCTGCGCCGTTCTAAATATAAAAATTTCCCAAAACAAAGAGTTGTATTTTCATAGAGTTGCCAGATCGGAAATCTGGTATGCCTAAAAAATACCCAAAAATTAAGGGAAAATGCCCAAAAAAAATACCCCAAAAATATGGAAACGACCCAAAAAAATCCAAATAATTTCAAAACAATTTCTTTTTTATAAAATACGTTTTAATGAAAATATATACTTTAATTTTTGGAAATATAATACAAAATTTACTTAAATTTATTATAGACATACACTTAATTATACATGCTGTTTTATTTGTTGCAAAAATTATTTAGCGATTTAAACGAAATTAGCACCAAAAGAAAGGTAATTTAATAACCTTTCTTTTGATGCTAAACAACTATAAAATTACAAACTAAATGTTTGAGAAAAATGTAACTTTGTTACAACTTGAAAAAAATCCATGGATTTTGTTCTATTACACATATGTGTTTACAAAATTGATAAAAATTACAACAAATTATTTAGCGATTTCAACAAAATTAGCATCAAAAGAAAGGTAATTTAATAACCTTTCTGCTGATGCTAAACAACTATACAATTACAAATTAAATCTTTAAGAAAAATGTAACTTTGTTACAACTTGAAAAAAATCCATGGATTTTGTTCTATTACACATATGTGTTTACAAAATTGACAAAATTTACAATAAATTATTAAGCGATTTAAATGCAATTAGCATCAAATGAAAGGTAATTTAATAACCTTTCTGTTGATGCTAAACAACTATACAATTACAAATTAAATCTTTAAGAAAAATGTAACTTTGTTACAACTTGAAAAAAATCCATGGATTTTGTTCTATTACACATATGTGTTTACTAAATTGATAAAAATTACAACAAATTATTTAGCGATTTCAACAAAATTAGCATCAAAAGAAAGGTAATTTAATAACCTTTCTGTTGATGCTAAACAACTATACAATTACAAATTAAATCTTTAAGAAAAATGTAACTTTGTTACAACTTGAAAAAAATCCATGGATTTTGTTCTATTACACATATGTGTTTACAAAATTGACAAAATTTACAATAAATTATTAAGCGATTTCAACAAAATTAGCATCAAAAGAAAGGTAATTTAATAAGCTTTCTGTTGATGCTAAACAACTATACAATTACAAATTAAATCTTTAAGAAAAATGTAACTTTGTTACAACTTGAAAAAAATCCATGGATTTTGTTCTATTACACATATGTGTTTACAAAATTGATAAAAATTACAACAAATTATTTAGCGATTTCAACAAAATTAGCATCAAAAGAAAGGTAATTTAATAACTTTTCTGTTGATGCTAAACAACTATACAATTACAAATTAAATCTTTAAGAAAAATGTAACTTTGTTACAACTTGAAAAAAATCCATGGATTTTGTTCTATTACACATATGTGTTTACAAAATTGATAAAAATTATTAAAAGATACATAGATATATATATTCGCAGGCTTCGCGTTTCCTTAGGATTGGATACCTGTAAAATAAATAAATTTTAAAACATCATTCAAATAAAAATAGGAAAAACCGCGTTCAGACTGGAAGGTAGAAAAATTAGTAAACAGATTAACTATACATGCAAAATAATAAAGTTGGCAAAAGAATTTCATTATCTACATTTTTTATTATTATATATACCTTACAAATCTACAAATTATTACAAACTACTTAAATATATATCTTTATAAAAAATTAGTTCTATTTTTTTAATTTACGTCTAATATGCTTAAATCTATTGTGGCTTAAACTAATGAAATTTTTGACCGCTAAAACTTTTTCGTTATGCATACTAGCGAATGCAGCTGTCAAATAATAATAATAAATTATTAGTACAATTTGTTTATTTTGAAAGCTTTCAAAAATATTTCTGTTTACCTAGTACCATGTCCACCACTTTGAGGCTGGCAAAAGCCTTTTTAGGATTTTACCCATTATAATTATACTCCCACACCAAGCCGTCGCTAAACAGCTGATGGAGTACCTTCTCTATGGAGCCTTTGCTGGCTTTGAGACCGTATATGATACCCGACTATAATAACATAACAACTAAATAGTAAGTATTTTGAGTTTTAGAATTAATAGCTTACCATAGCGTCGTGGTAGGCCTTGTGTTGAAGGTGCTCCTCCACCTTCAGCAGCGTTTGTTCATTGCTAATGGGTAGCAAGCTTTTGAGCGAAGTTAGCTCTTCGCAAATAACATCGCGTGTAATGCGACTTACGCTACGCTGCGTCTTGGTGGAGAGCACCTTGCACTCCCTCAGCAATACGCCTTGGGCCAGCACTTCGCTACGTTCGGGCATCTGAAATTAAAATTTAATTTCATTATATAAATTTGAATTTACCAGGAGGTAATACTAACCGTTTCGGCAATGGTCTTTTCTAGTGATGCTATTCTTTGGAATAGCTCCTCCATTCGGCCTTCGATTCGCTCCAAAACCGGCAATATCCGCTCCACTCCATCAGCGCTAGCGACGGCTAGTTGGGTGGCAGTACGCCTGGAAAAAGGCTGGGATACCTCGAAACGGCGTTGTCCTGTTATTAAATAAGCATAAATAATAACATGAAAGATACAGTCAAAAGTTACACTCAAGACATGTTTACATCAGTTAACTTTGGAATCAATTGCAGTCAGAATTAACAAGTAACTAATGTAAACACCCTTATACTGGAAAATTTTAACAAAGTTTTTTTTCATCAGTTTTGTCTTTAACAATTGTTTTTAAGTTACATGCAATTATGTATCATAATTGAAAAACTGTCATCAAAATTGATGAAAAAACCTGTGCTAAAATTTTCCCTTATTGTTACCATTTGTCTGGCCGGTACCCGGCTCCTCCTCATCACGCAAAAAATCCAAATAATTCATATTGCCTAAGAAAAAGTATAAAACAAATTATGTAATAATGGTATTAAAATAAATCGATTGCCTACAGGAATAGAATAATACTTAAAGTCTAAATCTTCTTTGCGAACTATTTCAATTTTGTCATCTATCATTTCAGCTACTAAAATACCTAATCCTGATGAAGACACAACGGGCTCTCTAAAAACGTCACCAACCTGCGTCAAAACAATCGCACCAAAACTATTTTCTAAATGTTGGTTGACAATTTTTAAAGAACCAGTTTTCTTACTATAAAAGAAACTATCCTTTTCATTAGTAAAACTTATAACATATTTCTCCTTTTCTAAAATATTGCTAGAATCCGTAAAATCTCTCCGTTCTTCTATTCTTAAAAACAATTGCTGCAGTATATTAGTTGGACTTTTTATAACTTTTTTAATGTGTTGCATGTAATTTTCAAACTTATATGCCGAAAAGCTGTCTAAGGGACCAAAATTATCTACACACGCGCTTAAATGCAAAAGACCATGAACATTAAAACTTATTAAATGCGTCCCATAAATATTGCTAAATAATTTTACAAACTCTTTAAGCATTTCGTTAGCAACTTTAGATTCTACTTTACAGGACTTCTCACAAGAGAGAAGTCGAATCGCGGAATGCAACAATAAAAAGTGGTAGTAGAGATTGTCGGGTATGCAGTCTTTTAAAACAAACAATCCAGAATATAATAAAAATTGCCGGTATTCTATGGACTTCCAGTTGCTTATTTCATCCAGATCACGGCTTCGTCTAGAGAATTCCGAGGGAACGTACCTATTGAGAAATATCAATTTTTCATTCATTGTTGTTACGTTCCCTCTTTTAATAAGCAACTGTATCAGTTTTTTAGTTACACCCTAGTCCACTAAATGCATGGGTTCTAAAGGAAATTGAGAAACCATACCAATATTTATGGATTCTAGCAAAATTTCACTGTGTTTAAATATTTCTAAATGGTGTGTTAAGTCTACCCTATTCTGAAAAGATAAATCTGTTCTCAATTCTCCTACATTTTGAGAAAAACAAACCCTCCTCTCCATATACTAGTTATATAATAGCTGTGCTTATTATTAATACTTTAAATTTCGTTACTTCACTTTTTATATTGTTAATATCATATAGTAACAATAAGGAATTTTGTAAATTAAAAAAGAAAATTGTCATATTTTTTCGGTTCGAAGAAAATTGTATTACTGTTAAGTCACTTTTGCTTAAATAAATTATAAAGACAACCGAACAATTTATATCAAAAATATTTGTTACTGACCTTCCTGTATACATTTAGGGCAACTATTTTTACCTGTATGCGACTTTACACCAGTTATGAAAGCTCGCGCTGGTGTATCGCATGTGAAAAGCCTAACACTAAATGGCTTTAAAATTCCCCCCGGACCTACTCTCACTCCATTCTGACGTAAATTATTAACCTCTCCACAAAATTCTAATAAAAAACTGTTTACGTCAGTTGGCTTACTCATTCCCGAGTAGCAAGCGATGGGTCTTGAAGTCTGACAGTCTACTACTTGACCTAAAATTGGCCACAATATCCGGTTCGAACTTTTGTAAAGTTTTAGTCCATCTATACCTACGTCTATTGATATTTGTTCAAAATTTTCTAAAAAGTAGAACTCCTTATATCTAAAATTAAATTGTACTCCTAAATACAACAGTTCACCCTCGGAAAGCGGTCTTATTTCAATTTGTTCCCTACTCGTATTCAATAGTGTTCTGGCATCCGAGGGAAGTCCCTTCAGTCCGGCTTTGTCCAAAGAATGTAAGAGGTCTGTAAGACTAGTTTGCGTAGTGTTTTGTCGTATAGCCCATTCCTTAATTGCCTTACGTACGTTGTCCGTAAGGTTACTTTGCTCTTCCACGCTATCCACCGTCTCGTCTTCGTCAAAGAAAAACCTTTCACTTTCGCTATCACTATCATAATAATCAACTAAGTCTAAATAAGGTCCTGTGCTGGTGGATAGCGCATCATCGCTTGCTACTTGTGGATTGATAGCCGCCCTACTTGTTGATGGTATATCATCGCTATCTAAACTAGGTGTCTCATCTACTCTACGAAATTTTTCTTTTACCTCCTCAAAATATGCCTTTTCCTTACTCATAAGGTTCGAAAAAGTTCTCTTATTCATATCTGTATTTTTGTTTAATATAAGAGTAATAATAATAATAATAATGATACTAATAATAGTAATTGTAATAATAGTAATAAGAATAGAAATAATAATAATAATAATAATAGTAATTGTAATAATAGTAATAAGAATAGAAATAATAATAATAATAATGGTTTTGTTGTATGGGAATAATAATAATAAAAATTGTTTTTTTTTTGTTAAATTAATGTTGTTCTGTGTGTCCTGGTGTGCAATTGTCCCACAACTGAACTGTAAATAAAAAGTTTAAACAAATTTTAGTGATGACAAGTAATAACAGAACGTATAGTTTACGATAGTATACTAAATTTAATAACAGCTTTGTCTTCCGTAGTTTAAAATAGGGTAGTTGTTTAAGTCCGCTACCGAGTACTAATATTTATCCAAAAATGTCGATATAGGTATCAAATGACACGTTTCGTTCCCAGTAAAAAGAATATACCTCCGGAGAACAATTATTGGTAATTCTATACGAACGAATGTAACTGCTAATACACGTCCAAGAATAACGGGAGACGCATTTAGCTCCCAGCAATGCGAATCCGCCTTCGAAAATCGTTTTTTTTAGTAGTATGCGAGATATTTGCAATCAAAATTCACAATTTACTGTAATTTTCAGGTGGTTGTTGTAATCACAGATAAGGCCGTCCGAAAAAAATTGTTTTTGACGCAGAAATACTGGATATGACGTAGCCGGTGCTTTAGCCCAGGGTTATTTTTTGAAGCGCGGCCGAAGGCCGTCTACGCTGAAAGGTGTTCCGCACATACCTATACAGTGCACTCGCGATAATATGAACACCCTGAAATATGAACACCCCAAAATATGAACACCGTTTCGCTTCCATTGAGTACTCTAAAATATGAACTTTTGGTCAAAGCTCTAAAATATGAACACTATTTATTTTAAAATTTCTACCGAATTACAAGAGCTTAATAAATTGGCGAATCCCCTAGTTATTAAAATATAAAATGTACATAACCGCCGCTGAGAAATACTTGCGTTCACATGCTTTGCTTTATCTTATGTTCAGTCCTCAGTAGAAATTTTCAACGTACATAGTTATTTGGCAATGAACAGAAGAAACAACAAAATCGGATTACTGATTTTTTTTCGAGGTGAACTAAATTAAACAGAACACATATGTATGAGTTTTTGTATAACTTACTTTTTGAATGTAACAAATTTGTTATTTTTGTCATGTGAAAAAATGAATAAACCTTTAATTTGCGGTTTTTAATAAAAAATAAATGTGCCTAAAACTAATTAAATAGAATATTTTTCAATTTAGTTGACTTTCGTAAATATGAACAGTCTCGTAAAACTGAACAGGCCTGGTTTTAATTAGTTCATATTATCGCGAGTGCACTGTATACTATGGATCACACCCCCTTTTGGAATTTTACCAAGGTAGTTTTTTGGTTTTTTTGGAAATATTTTCTAAAATATTGACAATATTGGGTAATGGTGCAGTTCACGTATTCACGTCTAAATTTAGAATCTGAAATGAGATTTTTATGAGGGTAAAACTTTCCAACTCGGGGCGTGATCCACGGTATTTATGTGCAGAACACCTTTGCGCATTGGCGGCCTTCGGCCGCGCTTCAAAAAATAACCCTGGGCTACGCCATTCCAACTCCGGGTGTGTGCCATAGCCGTGGCTACCGCCACGGTGATGTCCTTCCGCGTGCCACGTATCCCACACTTTTTCACTTTTTTGGCTCAGCCTAATGTGCCATTACAACAACCACATGAAAATGACAGAACAATTATGAACTTTAACTGCAAACAACTTTTGAACGGTTGAAAAAAACCAAAATCTCGTTTCAGATTCCAAATCTAGACGTAAATACGCGTCTTTTGATACCCCACTCGACTTTGGTCTAGTTTTGCGTGGGCACCATAAACTGCACCAGTACCCAACATTGGATCTCTGGATTACATTGCCGACATAAATAAAAATTAGCACTCGGTAGTGAACATTAACAATTACCTAAAATAACAGCCGAAATAACCATAACAAACAAATGCACAAGCGCATGTACATTTGTATATTTTGATGACACCTTAAACTACCCCTGATCTTGGTCAGGTTCACTACACTTGATTCACTTTTGCCACAACCAAACTATGCAAATGCACAAGCGCATGTACATTTGTATATTTCGATGACACCCTAAACTACACCTGATCTTGGTCAGGTTCACTACACTTGATTCACTTTTGCCACAACCAAACTATGCAAATGCACAAGCGTATGTACATTTGTATATTTTGATGACACCTTAAACTACCCCTGATCTTGGTCAGGTTCACTACACTTGATTCACTTTTGCCACAACCAAACTATGCAAATGCACAAGCGCATGTACATTTGTATATTTCGATGACACCCTAAACTACACCTGATCTTGGTCAGGTTCACTACACTTGATTCACTTTTGCCACAACCAAACTATGCAAATGCACAAGCGCATGTACATTTGTATATTTCGATGACACCCTAAACTACACCTGATCTTGGTCAGGTTCACTACACTTGATTCACTTTTGCCACAACCAAACTATGCAAATGCACAAGCGCATGTACATTTGTATATTTCGATGACACCCTAAACTACACCTGATCTTGGTCAGGTTCACTACACTTGATTCACTTTTGCCACAACCAAACTATGCAAATGCACAAGCGCATGTACATTTGTATATTTCGATGACACCCTAAACTACACCTGATCTTGGTCAGGTTCACTACACTTGATTCACTTTTGCCACAACCAAACTATGCAAATGCACAAGCGCATGTACATTTGTATATTTCGATGACACCCTAAACTACACCTGATCTTGGTCAGGTTCACTACACTTGATTCACTTTTGCCACAACCAAACTATGCAAATGCACAAGCGCATGTACATTTGTATATTTCGATGACACCCTAAACTACCCCTGATCTTGGTCAGGTTCACTACACTTGATTCACTTTTGCCACAACCAAACTATGCAAATGCACAAGCGCATGTACATTTGTATATTTCGATGACACCCTAAACTACCCCTGATCTTGGTCAGGTTCACTACACTTGATTCACTTTTGCCACAACCAAACTATGCAAATGCACAAGCGCATGTACATTTGTATATTTCGATGACACCCTAAACTACACCTGATCTTGGTCAGGTTCACTACACTTGATTCACTTTTGCCACAACCAAACTATGCAAATGCACAAGCGCATGTACATTTGTATATTTCGATGACACCCTAAACTACCCCTGATCTTGGTCAGGTTCACTACACTTGATTCACTTTTGCCACAACCAAAGTATGCAAATGCACAAGCGCATGTACATTTGTATATTTTGATGACACCTTAAACTACCCCTGATCTTGGTCAGGCTCACTACACTTGATTCACTTTTGCCACAACCAAACTATGCAAATGCACAAGCGCATGTACATTTGTATATTTCGATGACACCCTAAACTACCCCTGATCTTGGTCAGGTTCACTACACTTGATTCACTTTTGCCACAACCAAACTATGCAAATGCACAAGCGCATGTACATTTGTATATTTTGATGACACCCTAAACTACCCCTGATCTTGGTCAGGTTCACTACACTTGATTCACTTTTGCCACAACCAAACTATGCAAATGCACAAGCGCATGTACATTTGTATATTTTGATGACACCTTAAACTACCCCTGATCTTGGTCAGGTTCACTACACTTGATTCACTTTTGCCACAACCAAACTATGCAAATGCACAAGCGCATGTACATTTGTATATTTCGATGACACCCTAAACTACCCCTGATCTTGGTCAGGTTCACTACACTTGATTCACTTTTGCCACAACCAAACTATGCAAATGCACAAGCGCATGTACATTTGTATATTTCGATGACACCCTAAACTACACCTGATCTTGGTCAGGTTCACTACACTTGATTCACTTTTGCCACAACCAAACTATGCAAATGCACAAGCGCATGTACATTTGTATATTTCGATGACACCCTAAACTACACCTGATCTTGGTCAGGTTCACTACACTTGATTCACTTTTGCCACAACCAAACTATGCAAATGCACAAGCGCATGTACATTTGTATATTTCGATGACACCCTAAACTACACCTGATCTTGGTCAGGTTCACTACACTTGATTCACTTTTGCCACAACCAAACTATGCAAATGCACAAGCGCATGTACATTTGTATATTTCGATGACACCCTAAACTACACCTGATCTTGGTCAGGTTCACTACACTTGATTCACTTTTGCCACAACCAAACTATGCAAATGCACAAGCGCATGTACATTTGTATATTTCGATGACACCCTAAACTACACCTGATCTTGGTCAGGTTCACTACACTTGATTCACTTTTGCCACAACCAAACTATGCAAATGCACAAGCGCATGTACATTTGTATATTTCGATGACACCCTAAACTACACCTGATCTTGGTCAGGTTCACTACACTTGATTCACTTTTGCCACAACCAAACTATGCAAATGCACAAGCGCATGTACATTTGTATATTTCGATGACACCCTAAACTACCCCTGATCTTGGTCAGGTTCACTACACTTGATTCACTTTTGCCACAACCAAACTATGCAAATGCACAAGCGCATGTACATTTGTATATTTCGATGACACCCTAAACTACCCCTGATCTTGGACAGGTTCACTACACTTGATTCACTTTTGCCACAACCAAACTATGCAAATGCACAAGCGCATGTACATTTGTATATTTCGATGACACCCTAAACTACACCTGATCTTGGTCAGGTTCACTACACTTGATTCACTTTTGCCACAACCAAACTATGCAAATGCACAAGCGCATGTACATTTGTATATTTCGATGACACCCTAAACTACCCCTGATCTTGGTCAGGTTCACTACACTTGATTCACTTTTGCCACAACCAAAGTATGCAAATGCACAAGCGCATGTACATTTGTATATTTTGATGACACCTTAAACTACCCCTGATCTTGGTCAGGCTCACTACACTTGATTCACTTTTGCCACAACCAAACTATGCAAATGCACAAGCGCATGTACATTTGTATATTTCGATGACACCCTAAACTACCCCTGATCTTGGTCAGGTTCACTACACTTGATTCACTTTTGCCACAACCAAACTATGCAAATGCACAAGCGCATGTACATTTGTATATTTTGATGACACCTTAAACTACCCCTGATCTTGGTCAGGTTCACTACACTTGATTCACTTTTGCCACAACCAAACTGTGCAAATGCACAAGCGCATGTACATTTGTATATTTCGATGACACCCTAAACTACCCCTGATCTTGGTCAGGTTCACTACACTTGATTCACTTTTGCCACAACCAAACTATGCAAATGCACAAGCGCATGTACATTTGTATATTTCGATGACACCCTAAACTACACCTGATCTTGGTCAGGTTCACTACACTTGATTCACTTTTGCCACAACCAAACTATGCAAATGCACAAGCGCATGTACATTTGTATATTTCGATGACACCCTAAACTACACCTGATCTTGGTCAGGTTCACTACACTTGATTCACTTTTGCCACAACCAAACTATGCAAATGCACAAGCGCATGTACATTTGTATATTTCGATGACACCTTAAACTACCCCTGATCTTGGTCAGGTTCACTACACTTGATTCACTTTTGCCACAACCAAACTATGCAAATGCACAAGCGCATGTACATTTGTATATTTCGATGACACCCTAAACTACCCCTGATCTTGGTCAGGTTCACTACACTTGATTCACTTTTGCCACAACCAAACTATGCAAATGCACAAGCGCATGTACATTTGTATATTTTGATGACACCCTAAACTACCCCTGATCTTGGTCAGGTTCACTACACTTGATTCACTTTTGCCACAACCAAACTATGCAAATGCACAAGCGCATGTACATTTGTATATTTTGATGACACCTTAAACTACCCCTGATCTTGGTCAGGTTCACTACACTTGATTCACTTTTGCCACAACCAAACTATGCAAATGCACAAGCGCATGTACATTTGTATATTTCGATGACACCCTAAACTACACCTGATCTTGGTCAGGTTCACTACACTTGATTCACTTTTGCCACAACCAAACTATGCAAATGCACAAGCGCATGTACATTTGTATATTTCGATGACACCCTAAACTACCCCTGATCTTGGTCAGGTTCACTACACTTGATTCACTTTTGCCACAACCAAACTATGCAAATGCACAAGCGCATGTACATTTGTATATTTCGATGACACCCTAAACTACACCTGATCTTGGTCAGGTTCACTACACTTGATTCACTTTTGCCACAACCAAACTATGCAAATGCACAAGCGCATGTACATTTGTATATTTCGATGACACCCTAAACTACACCTGATCTTGGTCAGGTTCACTACACTTGATTCACTTTTGCCACAACCAAACTATGCAAATGCACAAGCGCATGTACATTTGTATATTTTGATGACACCCTAAACTACCCCTGATCTTGGTCAGGTTCACTACACTTGATTCACTTTTGCCACAACCAAACTATGCAAATGCACAAGCGCATGTACATTTGTATATTTTAATGAAACTATAAATTTTTCCTGATCTTGGTCAGGTTCACTACACTACATTCACTTTAGGCACAACCTAAATATGTAAATGTACAAGCGCATGTACATTTGTATATTTTAATGAAACTATAAATTTTTCCTGATCTTGGTCAGGTAGCTCACATTTATAAAACCATAAAATGCAAATGCACAAGCGCATGTACATTCGAATCTTATGGTTATAGTAACATACATTCTTTATTCTGCTGCTGATACTTACCAAATAGATGTAATGAAGAACACTTTATTGACTTGATAATTTATTTTTGATCGCTGAATAATTAATTTTTCTTGATTTAACAAAATTTTCACGAAATCGCGCGCGAACACTTCGAAATTTTCTCAGAAATGGCGCCGAAAGTAATTTTTCCCTCTTTCAGTAATGATAATGTTACTGTCTCATTCGCACTCATTAAATTTTTTTACAACCCTGAAAAATATCCCAAAAATATGCGTTGGTATTGGTAAGGAGAAGCAAAAAATAGAGATGGTTTTGGAAATTTCGATTAATCGATAAGAAATTCATAAAAAGTGGATAGCCATGGTTGGTAGGGTATACTGACTGAATTTTGTTAGAGATGCGTGCAATAAATTAAACCGATGAAAATTCATTTTCATTACAACCTATTTTTAACAATGATTTTCATGATCTTGGTAGAAACATTGACTTGCAATTTTGTTTTACTTCGTTTCAGCACCTTTTGAAGGATCCATTGGAGTCACAGCAAAGGTACATAACTCCCGTTTCAGCATTCTATCGTCATGACTTTGATATCAAAATCAACAAAAGTCACACAAATGGCAAACCCAAGTACAACGGCAACAGCGATATAAAAAATATCAATAATTATGCAAGCCACTACCACAGAGGTGGAGCTTTAACCTACAGCAATAGTACTAAGCCACGTGACAAAACTGGTACGAGTATCGATACAGAAATGAAAAGTAATTGCAAAGTTTTAAACAAGAATCGAGCTCGCCAATTAGAGCTGACGGGTGCGGAAGTCTCTACCACGAATAAGAGCAATACCACAAAAGTAGGAAAGCTTATAAGTACAGATCGCAAGAGAACCCCTTATATTGTTTTCAATAAGTATAACAAAAGTAAAAATTATAAAAATAAAAATGTTAAGAAAAATGACGGAAAACATAGCCATAGTAAATCCAATAATCTTAGCGACCAATATTATGCTAACCGCAACAATTATAATAAGAGCAGTATTAACATTAATAATGGCAATAGTAATTATTTCATTAACAACAATTAAAATAAAAGAATAACTTTATATTTAAGATAATTTATAAAAATTAATTGTGAAAATAAACGATTGTAAATGCACGAAATAGCAATTTGTACCAGGGATGGGCAATATTAGAAAATTTTAGTGACGAAAAAATTAAAAATCAGTTTTTATTCATTACTATCAGAAACCCCGCGAACTTCGTTTCGCTGAAAATAAGTAAGATATAACTGAAATAGTTTTTTAATCCTGTTGAGAAACTTTAAAGTGTTTATTGTGGTTTTATCTCTATACATAAAAATGAAATGTCTTTCGTATTACCGCGACGCCATTTTCTTGATACAGTCATTACCTTGTGTTATGGTCTACTTCCAACTTATAGTCATTTTTCTTTATTGAGTTTGATTGGTATGACTCACTGCGGTTGGATAGGTGACAGTTTGGGTTCACCCTGCGGTTTGACATAAATCGATAGATTCTGGGAAGTGGCATGATTTTTGCCGAGGTGGCAGCACCAAATGTTCCATAAAATGGAAAAAGGCACCAATAACGGAATTTGTAATTTCCAGACAAACAAGTGGTTGGTGTGTTCTCGGTGTGGTAATAGGGTAAACCAGATTGCCCGAAAAATGACAAATTGAATTAAATGGGCATTTGATATTAAGTAAACAGCGCTTAATTTTTATGTTGGGAATTAACGTATATCATTGGGTAACTTATATTAATTCATCAATTGGTAGGGTGGGAGACACATGGAATCCCGTCCTGCTTCCTGATTCCTGACCCTGACTCGATGAATAACTCATTATATCGCCAAAACAAGGTGCAACCAAAATGGACAATAAGTATTAGTAATTGGTAAAAAGCATTTGTAAGGTGGCAGTTTAACCATTTTAACGTCGGCAATATTCGTGTATCATAGTATTATCCATGGCAGGGTCGGGTAAGGAGTTTCATGTGTCTCCTATCCTAAAACCCAGTAACGTCGGGCTCCGCGGACCACCACGGGAACACACCAAGCATAAGTTCTAGAACCTTCCTTTTTTTTGCGCGCCAACGAAAGCGTGCCTTTAGGGTTCGGACTTAGTTAAAATTGTAGTAATTTCAATACTAAATGCACTTTACACAAATCTACTACACTTTATGTTCCCATTTAATATTACCATAAAACGATTTTTTTGTTGTTAAGTTGAATTTTTCTCTTACTTCAAACTCTCCCGTAAGATAATTATTCATTTTTAACCTTCTGTAATTTCAACTCCTGTTCCATACGTGAAAATTCCCTTTTACTAAAACTAACTAAAGAGCAAAAAGTAGTAGAAATAAAAGTACTAAATTCCTTTTTCTTTAATCATTAAAATAAAAGCGAAATTAAAGTTCTTCCAGTTTCAAGTAATGTCTACAGATTAACTATCATAAAATCTACTAAACAGTTGTAAAATCATATCTCCTACGTTAGTTTCAATAGCATAAGGCCTGTTTTTTTTGTTTCGGAATGAGTACTGTACTTTTACCAAATTTGGTAGTACAAAAAAGTCCCTAAAATAGTAATAAAAGTTCGAACCCTGATGGCAACCACCAATCGTAGTGTCCCACCTGGCAACGATCACGCCATGTCAGACTGGTCAACGGAACTTTTCCATTGCGCAGTCGCAGTTGATTGGAAATTTTCCCTATAGCGGCGTCACCGGCATTCGACCATTCAAACGTGAAAATTTTTTGGTGCGAACGGTCGTGATGTGTCGTGAAAAAAATTTTAGTGATACACCGTAAATACAAAACCGAGAAAAAATAAAAGTGGCGAGCTTTGCTTCTCATTTTGCGAATTTGACATTAATTCTCTAGTGAAATTAAAGGAAAAATATTTCCAAATTCTACGCAAAAGCAGAGAACAATTATTCAGTGAGTGCAACAGCAATTAAAAAGTGTGGAATATGTAAATATTTGAAAGCGACAACGCTTAATATAGCAGTGAGGTTAGTATTCACTTTTGGCTGTATTACAGTCAAAGTTTCGTGCATAATTAAATACATTTTGCAAGGGGGAAAATCGGTGTGTGCGGTCGACAACTAAATTAAAGCAGTATAGGATCAGATTTACAATAAAGCCAGAACGTTACTACGACAACGCACCACCAAAACAGCCCCAACATCACGTACCGTCGCGCGCCTATTCAACAGCACTACTCCATTGGGCAAAATCATCGCGCGCGCCACCATACAATAACCACCAGCGCGCGCCACCATAACAGCGCACAATCATCGCGCGCGCTACCATCGCAACGCGCCACCTTAATTGCGCAACATCGTTGCGCGCGCCACTACGATAGCTCTCCACCATCGCGCGAGCCTCTACAACAGCGCGACCATTCAGCGCCACCATTGCGCGCGCTAGCATAGCATCACCATCGCGCGCGCCACTACAATAGCGCTCAACCATCGTGCGCGCCACTATAACAGCGCACCATCATCGCGCGCGCCACTACAACAGCGCGCCGCCATCGCCACAAATACCAGCATTTGTCACCGTATTGAACCACCAGTAGCAACCGCTCACAACAACCGGCAACGACAACAGCGGCGGCCGACCTCATATAGGCCCAACGCACCGAACCAGCGTAACTACCAGAATTGACTACAACGGGGGCCGCCCTGATATAGGCCCGCCGCATTAAACTAACAACAACAGCGGGGCCGCCCACATATAGGCCACCGCCCAACAACAGCAACCGGTTGTAACACCGGTAACGACAACAGCGGGGGCCGACCTGTTATAGGCCCGCCGCACCAAAACCAACATCGACAACCACCAGCAGTGACGACAACAGCGAGGGCCGACGTATTATAGGCCCGCCGCACCAAAACCAACATCGACAACCACCAGCAGTGACGACAACAGCGAGGGCCGACGTAACATAGGCCCGCCGCACCAATACCAACATCGACAACCACCAGCAGTGACGACAACAGCGAGGGCCGACGTATTATAGGCCCGCCGCACCAAAACCAACATCGACAACCACCAGCAGTGACGACAACAGCGAGGGCCGACGTAACATAGGCCCGCCGCACAAATACCAACAACACCAACCACCAGCAGTGACAACAGCGAGGGCCGCCGTAGCATAGGCCCGCCGCACAAGCACCAACAACAACAACAGTAGCGCCCCACCAGTGGCCTACGGACCAAATGGGTGAGAGCTAACCAATGTAGTTGTAGCTTTTCTTGTTTTTATATATATATGTTACTTAAAAGAAAACAATACGTAGAATAAAATAAAATTCGAAATTAAAATGCGTAAAATTAAACAAATTTAAATACATAGAAAAAAAAAAAACTTTGAAATAAAAAAATATATATATTGTAAAATTATAATATAGTAAAAGGAAGGAAGGATAGGAGGGTTTAATTTAAATAATTAATTAATTAAACTAAAATGATAGGTTTAACCAAAGTAAGGGAAGGAAGTTTAACTATAAACAAAAGAAAAAAAAAAAATTTACGGAAATATAGGAATAAACATAGTATGAAATAATAGGAGGAAAAATATATATAGATCTATAAATACAACTAAAATAAGATTGTCTAAATACCCTTAATGAATAAAATAAAATTCCAATTAAAATAAATAAACTAAAATATAATTAAAATACATAAAACTAAATAACATAAAATACCTAAAATAAAATATAATTAAAAATACCTTAAACTAAAATAGGATTAAATAAAATAAAATAAATAACATAAAATAGAACAAAATATGTTACCTAAGACAAAACTAAATACATAAAATAAAAATGAAACTAAATACATAAAATAAAAATGAAACTAAATACATAAAATAAAAAATAAAATTTAAAATACCTAAAATTAAATAAATTTAAATACATAAAATAAAATAAATTACATTAAATACATAAATACATAAAATATAAATAAATACTTACAAACGGTTTATAAAATAAACCAAATACATAAATAATGAAACAAACAAACTACACTATAACAAACTAAAGGCCGCCAATAAAAAAAACATAATAATAATAAATAATGGTTAAAATATCAACAACAAATAAATAATAAATAAAGTAACTTAATAATCTAACAATAATAATAGAAATAAGCAAACAAAACAAAAATACATATACATAAGTAACTAAGCACAGAAAAATTTAGATATAGCAACACAAAGTTAGATTGAATGTAATTTGAAAAGGAGGAAACTAAAATAGAAATGTAATTACTTAAATAAGAAAAAGAAAATTAAAAGGAAGAAAGTTAATTTGGGAGGATAGGGAAGAAGAAGAAAACAAGAGTTATTTAAATAAATTAAATGTTTTTTTTTGAAATAAATGTTTTTTTTAAGATACGTATATAATAATGAATTATAAATAAAGTTTGTAATTTAAAATGGGAATGCTGGCGTTCCACTTTATTTAGAAGGCATAGGATTTTTTTTAGGTAAGGGGCCATCGAATAGTAGGTGCGTCGATGGCCATGGATGAGGGTGGGCCAAGCACCGGGCGTCGCAACAACACCCGCGGCGCCCCCTTATATTGTTCGGCCTTAATTCTTTTGATTTATATGTTTGTGTATTTTCTTTTTCAGCAGTGGTAACCGGTCATTTCCGGTTCGGTTTTAATTCTTCAGGTTTTTTTTGTTCGTTTTATTTATTTAATTTCGCCAATTAATTTTCGGTTATTTTTTTTTGAATTTTGATTTGAATTTGTATCTTCCAGTTTTGTTTTTCGGTTAGTTTTAAATTTTTGTTTCACCCGTTTATTTTGAATTTATTTTTGAATTTTGATTTGGAGTTTAGTTGCCCATTTTGGTTTTAACAGATTTTGGTTTTTTTTTGAATTTTTGGAATTTGAATGTCAACGGTCTGCCGTGGCATCCGGGTTTAACCGGATGTTGTTTTAAAAGTTGTTTTGACGCGGTTTTTTTGCGTTTTCCCCGCGTTTAAAAGGCATGATTGTGACCTTTTCTCTGTTTATGGCGCAGAACGGTAAGGTTGGCAAGAGCCCACCCCAGCCGACATGACTAGCCACAGTGCACCACTGATATCATGCCGACCGCCTTCCTTACTGCTCCATTTTGACGCGATTCCATAACAGATGGCGCCCAACGTGGCACCCGAGGCGCTGGCCTCGATGACTTTTCTGGTCGATTTGTGAGGTTTCACCATCTCGTAGGTCCCAGGTAGGCAGGCCCAGTAGCCGCCACCTGCGTTGCGACGGGATGGTGGGACCGATCAAGTTGTCCGGATGGGTCTTCGGGTTCAGTAGCTGAGGGCTCCACGCGACTTCACGTCATGTCCACCGGAAGTTTGCATTTCACCCGGTGAGGTAGTGCTAAACGCACTTAGTTTTTTTGTAATATACATATTTTTTTTGTCCCGGGTCTATTGTCCGATGTCGGCTTCGGGAAAATATATATGTCCGCTAAGTGGGGTTTAGATTTTTAGGGATTTTTAACTTTTCGTTTGCCGAACGTGTGTTTTGTTTTGTCTTTGTTTTTTTTGTATGCATTTTTTTTCCTTTTGTAGGTATCTCCACTCCTCTAACCAGTCTCAGGTGGCAGCCTTCAGCATCCCCTGCATTGCGGAAGGAGGAGTGGGGAACCGAATAACCCCCTTTTCAACTGCGCAAGTCTGGGGAAATGCGGCATCTAGCTGCATCCTTTCATTGCGGCGCAGCTGAGGAGGGGTAGAACAGATTTTCAGTTTTTTTTGTCATTTTCGGTCTACAGCACCTCGGCAAGTCTCAGGCGGCAGCCTTTAGCAGCCCCTGCATTGCGGTCGGGAGTGCTGGAGTCCTAATAAGTTTAAACTTTTTCAACTGCGCAAGTCTGGGGAAATGCGGTACCTAACCGAATCCTTTCATTGCGGCGCAGCTGAAGAGGTGTAAAGTAAAATAAGTTTTCAGTTTCTTTTTGTCAATTGCGGTCTACAGTGCCTCGGCAAGTCTCAGGTGGCAGCCTTCAGCAGCCCCTGCATTGCGGTCGGGAGTACTGTAATCCAAATAAGTTTAACTTTTTTTTTTCTTCTCAAAATTTTCGCCATGGTATACCCACATCTCTCAGGGCGAGGTGTCCTTAAGACCACCCCTGCATTGCGGTAGGTGTACCTGGATATGTCCTTGTCAAATGTTTTATGTTTATTTTTTTTCCATTACACCTATGCCTTCTAATGATGGGATGTCAGCATTCCCATTGAACATCTAAATACACATACCAATATCTTTTTTCAAACTACATATCGTATTTCATTGCATTTGATTTTCAAACGTATATTTCCTAATCCAACTTTCTTTCAGCGTATATTGTACACGTATATATATACATTTTTTTTTGAAAGCTTTATTATATTTTTTTTTACGGAAAAGTCGTTACGATTAGCGACTTGATAAACGTAGACGTAATCAACCATACTTTTTTTACGCGAATCGTCGGTATTATAGGGTAGGGAGGGTGAATTTTTACTTTGTGCCTTCCAACCGCCTCTTGTAACCGAAACCAATACTTAGACATTTTTTTTTTATTGACCAATTTTTTTTAATATAGACAGATTCCTAGTAGACATGGATCAGTCAGCTGAACGCATGACTACTAGGAATTCTGCGCGAGGAAGTGGGGGTAAACCTAGAGGTCAGGGTAGAGGGGCATTTCCAAAACAGCCCACAAATCGGCCTTTAGTGATGCATTCTCCAGTAGGTAGTCCGGGTAGAGGAGATCCGACCGGGACAGTTTTGAACCCTGCTTCCAACCACAAAATGGATAGACCAGCTAGTACTAATATCCTTGACTCGTCCATGGCCGCAGATCCAATGCATAATATTTTTGACCCTTCCACTAACGTGTTGACAGGTATACAGGAAGAAGCTGGAGTTTTGCTACAAAACTCTGTACCTCTTAACACTTTAGGTGATAGGCGAATTCCGCGGAATATTGTCGAGGCCCCTCCTGAAGACTCGTGGGTGAACGTGCTACATCAGCTGTTCAGGACTTCTCAGGAGGAGATGCGTATCGAAATGAGGACGATCAGGGAGAACATGGACCTACTTAACGCTGCAGTGACATCATCGCAGGGCGGTGCGACCTATTCGAGGAACCCCAATAGGGATGAAAGGAACCGGGCCCAGACCTTTGTTAGTAACCAAGCCAACATAGTTTCGAACAACATGGCGGTGAATCCACAGGAGTGGAAGGTCTCCTTCGATGGTACTGGGAGCGTTGCGGATTTTTTGTTTAAATTAGACACCTTATGTGAGCGTACTCAGTGTTCTGATGACCAGCTAATGGCAAGCTTTCATCTATTTTTATCAGGGCGGGCTGAAGAATGGTACTGGCTGTTCACCAAGCAGAACCCAAATGCAAATTATCCCTTTTTGTGTTATTCTTTGAAGCGTGAGTTTGGAACATTGAAAAGTGACCACGAGATCATGATGGAGATCTCAATGCGAAAGCAGAAGCTGAGTGAGTCATACGATGTGTTCCACACTGACATAGTAGCACTTAACGCGCGCCTTAGAGAACCGATGTCCGAAGCCCTACTGATTGACATAATAAAACGGAACGTCAACAGTAGCCTGAAACTTATGCTGTTCAACGCAGAGGCGAGGACATTGCATGATCTACGCGATATAGCACGAAAAGGTGAACAAGTGCTAAGGGAGAGCAAGATACTTGGAACAACTTATACCGGACGACATGTCAATGAAGCCCGAGCTATGACACCGGATAGGAGGATGGAAGGCGAGGATTGCGAAGCTGACCCGCAGATCGAGGCGTTGGAGTATCGGCGCAATAGGAAACCGGACTATTCAGGAATCCAGTGTTGGAATTGTCAGGCCATGGGGCATTCATATATTTATTGTGAGGAACCTATTAGGAACCCTTTTTGCTTTAAGTGCGGGCATAGAGGCGTGTATACCCCAAAATGTCCAAAGGACCATCGCCGGCAGGGAAACCAATATTAGAGCGAGAAGATGGGGGAAACTCGTTCGGTGCCATAGCCCCCATATCAGCCAGTGCCCGAGGAATCGCCTCGAGTGCTGAACCAAGTGATAGGTCCTTCGCGAGCAGTGAGTTCCATGGAAGTGGTGAACTTTCAAGGAGTAGGGGCACTCTTGCGACGAAACAACCCAACATTATAGTAACTTTTCCTGATATTTCAGATAGCTCCAATAGCTCAGATTCAGATAATCCAGGGCCGTCCTATCATATTACAAAGCCAATTCACATTTTGAAAAGTCATAGCAGAGATGTTGCTTGTCAAGCGCATTTTCCACCTAGTTTGGAACAGAGGGTTACCAGTTACGAGCTAGTTAGGTCAAGAATTTTCGGAAATAATCCAGAGTCATTCGTATCGGACGATATTGTAAGATGTAGGAAGAGATATAATAATCGAGTACAGGAGCGTAAACTTTTGCAAAGCACCACCTTAGTTCTCACAGAGGATGAAAGGCCTCTGGTGCGAATAAAAATACAGAACAGTTTTATAGTAGGCTTGCTGGACTCGGGTGCTAATGTCTCTATCCTCGGGAAGGACTGTGAAGAGTTTTTGGATTCGATTGGGCTTAAGTACCACCCACTACAGGCTTTCGTATACACGGCGGGTGGCGCCAAGCAGAAAATACTAGGTTCTGTTTCCTTACCTGTGACTTTTAAAAATATCACCAAAACCATACGTTTTTACCTTGTTCCTTCGCTTCTTCAAGAAGCGTATTTCGGAGTTGATTTTTGGAGAGCTTTTGCGTTAGCGCCGGATATTTTTCCCAGTGTAGCATGTCTAGAGATTAGCGAAGAGAAGGAACAAGAACATAATTTCCATGATTTAACAACAAAGCAGAAGGTCGAGCTGCAGAAGGTAGTAGAGACGTTTCCGTCATTTGAGAAGTTAGGTCTGGGTCAAACAAAGCTAGTCGAACATCATATTGACACGGGCGACGCGGTTCCAATAAAGAGCAAGCATTTCCCTCTTTCGCCACCGAGGCAAGCCGAAGCTTTTAGTGAGATAGATAGGCTGCTCGAAATGGGAGTTATCGAGGAATCGAACTCGCCGTGGTGTAGTCCTGTGGTGTTGGTCCGGAAACCAGGGAAGGTCCGGCTTTGTATTGATTCCAGAAAAGTCAACGCGGTTACTAAAAAGGACTCATACCCGTTGCCGCATATTAATGGGCTATTGAGTAGGTTGAAGGATACCCATTTCATCAGTGGTATCGACCTGAAGGACGCGTTCTTCCAAATCAAATTGACGGAAGCATCGAAGGAAAAGACGGCGTTCGCAGTTCCGGGGAAGCCTCTCTACCACTTCAAAGTGATGCCATTTGGGTTATGTAACGGACCGCAGACGATGAGTAGGCTGATGGACAAGGCCATTCCTTCGCGTTTACGGGAGAATGTCTTCGTCTACTTGGATGACCTGATGGTATGCAGCACTAACTTTGAGGACCACCTGAGCTTGTTGGCAGAGGTAGCAAAGTGTTTGAGGGACGCGGGCCTAACAATTAACGTTAAGAAGAGCAAATTTTGCCAGAAAGAAATTCGATATTTAGGGTACTTGATAGGTAGCGGATGCTTGAAGGTAGACCCAGGGAATATAGAAGCAGTTAAAAGTTTTCCGATCCCGAAGTCTCCGCGGCAGGTGCGTAGGTTTGTAGGTATGGCGAATTGGTATAGGGCGTTTATTACAAATTTTGCTGATTTAGCAGGCCCTTTGACCGATTGCCTTCGGAAAAAGCTAGGTCCATTCAAACTTACCCCTGAGGCAATAGAGGCTTTCGAAAAGCTGAAGGTAGCCTTGAGCTCCGCTCCTGTCCTGGCCCAACCCGATTTCTCGAAGGAATTTGTCATTCAGTGCGATGCGTCCAAAATAGGTGTGGGTGGTGTGCTATTCCAGGTCGACGACGAGGGCGCTGAGCATCCAATAGCGTTCGTTTCGAAAAAGCTAAACAATGCTCAGCGCAATTATACCGTGACCGAGCTGGAATGCCTAGCAGCCATAGTCAGTGTCAAACGCTTTCGTCCATACATTGAGGGTCTGCCTTTTCGTATTATTACAGACCATTCGAGCCTCAAGTGGTTGATGACTCAAAAGGATCTGAGTGGTAGGTTGGCTAGGTGGTCGCTTCTGCTTCAGAGATATGACTTTAGAATGGAACATCGCAAGGGAACCCTGAATATTGTACCGGATGCTCTATCGCGCTTCGATGTAGACGCGCTGACATATCCGAACACACCTCACGAAATAGATTTAGAGTCGCCAGAATTTGCAAGTGCCGCATACTCGGATCTAGTCCGAACCATTTTAGATAACAAAGAGGCACTACCGGATTTACGTGTAAACGAGGGCGTAGTTTTCAAAAGGGTTAAATTTCGTAAGGGTGTGGAGGATGAGGAGCATTCGCTATGGCGGTTATGGTTACCGACTGGGTTGATGAAGGAGGCAATACGACTTGCGCACGATGCGAACAGGAGCTACCACGGAGGGTGGCAGAAAACTTTGGAGCGCGTTCGGCAGAAATACTTCTGGCCAAGCCAAGCTAAGGACGTCCGGGAGTATGTACGCAAGTGCGACATTTGCAAAGCGGTAAAAGCAACAAATCAACAAGCCAGGCCACCCATAGCGAATGCTTTTACTTCGGAAAGACCATTTCAGCGGTTCTACTGCGATTTCCTGGGGCCATATCCGAGATCGAAGCGTCGAAATCAATTCCTTTTCATTTTATTGGACCATTTTTCAAAGTATGTTTGGTTGAAGCCCATGCAGAGAGCGACGACGGTGAACGTTATGAATTATTTCACTTCTGAAATTTTTCCAACTGTAGGGGTCCCTCAGTATATCCACAGCGACAACGGTAGACAGTTTATCTCGAAGGATATGAAGCAGTTTTTAGAGAATTACGGGGTAACCCATATTAAGACAGGGCTATACTCACCGCAGGCTAACGCGTCTGAACGCGTAAATAGGGAAATTGTTTCAAAAATAAGAGTTTTTCTGAAGGATAAACAGGATCATACTGACTGGGATAGACATATACCCGAAATACTTGCAGTTTTAAGAAGTGACTTTCATACCTCAATTCAGTGCTCTCCATACCTTGCATTATACGGTCAGAACATGATTCAGCATGCATCGGCATACAACATATTAGATAAACTCGGCGCTCTGGCGCAAGATGAAATCCCAATAGTAACTAGGGCTGATAAACTGTCAAATATCCGCGAGAAAATTCGTAGAAATTTAGATGCAGCAAAAGATAGGGCAGTAAGAGTATATAACAAACGCTCTAGACTAGTGAACTATAGGGAAGGTCAGGAGGTTTTTAGGAAAAATTTTGCCTTGAGTAACTTTAAACAAGGCATAAACGCTAAATTCCTGCCGAAATACCTTATGTGTCGAGTCCGTCGAAAAATAGGCAATGCGTTGTATGACTTGGAAGATCTGACGGGGAAATTGATAGGGCGTTTCCATGCTTCGGATATTCGTCCCCAATAACCAGAATTTGGACATTTTTTATTATTATTTTTTTTCTACCTTGCATTTCCATCTGGGCGTTTTGGCAGTCGGGGACAACTCGCCCAGTATTCTCCCCGAGCATTGAACCAGAAGGGAGTCCACATGTGCTTCCACCGGGAGCAGTGGATAACCTGGCAATCCTGATAACCGGATTGTCTTTCGGAGTTTTGACGAGTTCTCCATTATCAAAATGTCTACCGGATGAATACTTATCGAATATGAAACCCGCTTCTCCGGTTCTTTTTCTTTAACCTTCCGTGGGGGTGAAACCACTGGAACTATCTCTTTCGGAGTTTTGACGAGTTCTCCAATAACAAATGTCTACCGCCGCGAAGCATGTTAACTAAGAAACAAAATTAAATTCTCCGTTTTTCTCAAGCCTAACTTCTGTGGGGGCCAAACCACTATAAAAACTTCCCTTCGCCGCAATGCGTTTTGAACTACGAAACAAAATACTTCAAATTTATCCCCTTACTGGCGGATCTTCTGTGCCCGGCTAGCTTGTGGTAGAACTAGAGACTCTTATCTAGGGGTGAGTCGTGCCCCACGTTTCTTTTTTTTTATTTCGAAATGGCTTTCTTGCAAGTATACCTTTTTCCTGTTCGCTTCATTGACCGGTCTTCGAAGCGAAGCAGGTTTGTTATGGTCTACTTCCAACTTATAGTCATTTTTCTTTATTGAGTTTGATTGGTATGACTCACTGCGGTTGGATAGGTGACAGTTTGGGTTCACCCTGCGGTTTGACATAAATCGATAGATTCTGGGAAGTGGCATGATTTTTGCCGAGGTGGCAGCACCAAATGTTCCATAAAATGGAAAAAGGCACCAATAACGGAATTTGTAATTTCCAGACAAACAAGTGGTTGGTGTGTTCTCGGTGTGGCCAGAAATAAATAATAGGGTAAACCAGATTGCCCGAAAAATGACAAATTGAATTAAATGGGCATTTGATATTAAGTAAACAGCGCTTAATTTTTATGTTGGGAATTAACGTATATCATTGGGTAACTTATATTAATTCATCAATTGGTAGGGTGGGAGACACATGGAATCCCGTCCTGCTTCCTGATTCCTGACCCTGACTCGATGAATAACTCATTATATCGCCAAAACAAGGTGCAACCAAAATGGACAATAAGTATTAGTAATTGGTAAAAAGCATTTGTAAGGTGGCAGTTTAACCATTTTAACGTCGGCAATATTCGTGTATCATAGTATTATCCATGGCAGGGTCGGGTAAGGAGTTTCATGTGTCTCCTATCCTAAAACCCAGTAACGTCGGGCTCCGCGGACCACCACGGGAACACACCAAGCATAAGTTCTAGAACCTTCCTTTTTTTTGCGCGCCAACGAAAGCGTGCCTTTAGGGTTCGGACTTAGTTAAAATTGTAGTAATTTCAATACTAAATGCACTTTACACAAATCTACTACACTTTATGTTCCCATTTAATATTACCATAAAACGATTTTTTTGTTGTTAAGTTGAATTTTTCTCTTACTTCAAACTCTCCCGTAAGATAATTATTCATTTTTAACCTTCTGTAATTTCAACTCCTGTTCCATACGTGAAAATTCCCTTTTACTAAAACTAACTAAAGAGCAAAAAGTAGTAGAAATAAAAGTACTAAATTCCTTTTTCTTTAATCATTAAAATAAAAGCGAAATTAAAGTTCTTCCAGTTTCAAGTAATGTCTACAGATTAACTATCATTAAATCTACTAAACAGTTGTAAAATCATATCTCCTACGTTAGTTTCAATAGCATAAGGCCTGTTTTTTTTGTTTCGGAATGAGTACTGTACTTTTACCAAATTTGGTAGTACAAAAAAGTCCCTAAAATAGTAATAAAAGTCCGAACCCTGATGGCAACCACCAATCGTAGTGTCCCACCTGGCAACGATCACGCCATGTCAGACTGGTCAACGGAACTTTTCCATTGCGCAGTCGCAGTTGATTGGAAATTTTCCCTATAGCGGCGTCACCGGCATTCGACCATTCAAACGTGAAAATTTTTTGGTGCGAACGGTCGTGATGTGTCGTGAAAAAAATTTTAGTGATACACCGTAAATACAAAACCGAGAAAAAATAAAAGTGGCGAGCTTTGCTTCTCATTTTGCGAATTTGACATTAATTCTCTAGTGAAATTAAAGGAAAAATATTTCCAAATTCTACGCAAAAGCAGAGAACAATTATTCAGTGAGTGCAACAGCAATTAAAAAGTGTGGAATATGTAAATATTTGAAAGCGACAACGCTTAATATAGCAGTGAGGTTAGTATTCACTTTTGACTGTATTACAGTCAAAGTTTCGTGCATAATTAAATACATTTTGCAAGGGGGAAAATCGGTGTGTGCGGTCGACAACTAAATTAAAGCAGTATAGGATCAGATTTACAATAAAGCCAGAACGTTACTACGACAACGCACCACCAAAACAGCCCCAACATCACGTACCGTCGCGCGCCTATTCAACAGCACTACTCCATTGGGCAAAATCATCGCGCGCGCCACCATACAATAACCACCAGCGCGCGCCACCATAACAGCGCACAATCATCGCGCGCGCTACCATCGCAACGCGCCACCTTAATTGCGCAACATCGTTGCGCGCGCCACTACAATAGCTCTCCACCATCGCGCGAGCCTCTACAACAGCGCGACCATTCAGCGCCACCATTGCGCGCGCTAGCATAGCATCACCATCGCGCGCGCCACTACAATAGCGCTCAACCATCGTGCGCGCCACTATAACAGCGCACCATCATCGCGCGCGCCACTACAACAGCGCGCCGCCATCGCCACAAATACCAGCATTTGTCACCGTATTGAACCACCAGTAGCAACCGGTCACAACAACCGGCAACGACAACAGCGGGGGCCGACCTCATATAGGCCCAACGCACCGAACCAGCGTAACTACCAGAATTGACTACAACGGGGGCCGCCCTGATATAGGCCCGCCGCATTAAACTAACAACAACAGCGGGGCCGCCCACATATAGGCCACCGCCCAACAACAGCAACCGGTTGTAACACCGGTAACGACAACAGCGGGGGCCGACCTGTTATAGGCCCGCCGCACCAAAACCAACATCGACAACCACCAGCAGTGACGACAACAGCGAGGGCCGACGTATTATAGGCCCGCCGCACCAAAACCAACATCGACAACCACCAGCAGTGACGACAACAGCGAGGGCCGACGTAACATAGGCCCGCCGCACAAATACCAACAACACCAACCACCAGCAGTGACAACAGCGAGGGCCGCCGTAACATAGGCCCGCCGCACAAGCACCAACAACAACATCAGTAGCGCCCCACCAGTGGCCTACGGACCAAATGGGTGAGAGCTAACCAATGTAGTTGTAGCTTTTCTTGTTTTTATATATATATGTTACTTAAAAGAAAACAATACGTAGAATAAAATAAAATTCGAAATTAAAATGCGTAAAATTAAACAAATTTAAATACATAGAAAAAAAAAAAACTTTGAAATAAAAAAATATATATATTGTAAAATTATAATATAGTAAAAGGAAGGAAGGATAGGAGGGTTTAATTTAAATAATTAATTAATTAAACTAAAATGATAGGTTTAACCAAAGTAAGGGAAGGAAGTTTAACTATAAACAAAAGAAAAAAAAAAATTTACGGAAATATAGGAATAAACATAATATGAAATAATAGGAGGAAAAATATATATAGATCTATAAACACAACTAAAATAAGATTGTCTAAATACCCTTAATGAATAAAATAAAATTCCAATTAAAATAAATAAACTAAAATATAATTAAAATACATAAAACTAAATAACATAAAATACCTAAAATAAAATATAATTAAAAATACCTTAAACTAAAATAGGATTAAATAAAATAAAATAAATAACATAAAATAGAACAAAATATGTTACCTAAGACAAAACTAAATACATAAAATAAAAATGAAACTAAATACATAAAATAAAAATGAAACTAAATACATAAAATAAAAAATAAAATTTAAAATACCTAAAATTAAATAAATTTAAATACATAAAATAAAATAAATTACATTAAATACATAAATACATAAAATATAAATAAATACTTACAAACGGTTTATAAAATAAACCAAATACATAAATAATGAAACAAACAAACTACACTATAACAAACTAAAGGCCGCCAATAAAAAAAACATAATAATAATAAATAATGGTTAAAATATCAACAACAAATAAATAATAAATAAAGTAACTTAATAATCTAACAATAATAATAGAAATAAGCAAACAAAACAAAAATACATATACATAAGTAACTAAGCACAGAAAAATTTAGATATAGCAACACAAAGTTAGATTGAATGTAATTTGAAAAGGAGGAAACTAAAATAGAAATGTAATTACTTAAATAAGAAAAAGAAAATTAAAAGGAAGAAAGTTAATTTGGGAGGATAGGGAAGAAGAAGAAAACAAGAGTTATTTAAATAAATTAAATGTTTTTTTTTGAAATAAATGTTTTTTTTAAGATACGTATATAATAATGAATTATAAATAAAGTTTGTAATTTAAAATGGGAATGCTGGCGTTCCACTTTATTTAGAAGGCATAGGATTTTTTTTAGGTAAGGGGCCATCGAATAGTAGGTGCGTCGATGGCCATGGATGAGGGTGGGCCAAGCACCGGGCGTCGCAACAACACCCGCGGCGCCCCCTTATATTGTTCGGCCTTAATTCTTTTGATTTATATGTTTGTGTATTTTCTTTTTCAGCAGTGGTAACCGGTCATTTCCGGTTCGGTTTTAATTCTTCAGGTTTTTTTTGTTCGTTTTATTTATTTAATTTCGCCAATTAATTTTCGGTTATTTTTTTTTTGAATTTTGATTTGAATTTGTATCTTCCAGTTTTGTTTTTCGGTTAGTTTTAAATTTTTGTTTCACCCGTTTATTTTGAATTTATTTTTGAATTTTGATTTGGATTTTAGTTGCCCATTTTGGTTTTAACAGATTTTGGTTTTTTTTTGAATTTTTGGAATTTGAATGTCAACGGTCTGTCCGTGGCATCCGGGTTTAACCGGATGTTGTTTTAAAAGTTGTTTTGACGCGGTTTTTTTGCGTTTTCCCCGCGTTTAAAAGGCATGATTGTGACCTTTTCTCTGTTTATGGCGCAGGACGGTAAGGTTGGCAAGAGCCCACCCCAGCCGACATGACTAGCCACAGTGCACCACTGATATCATGCCGACCGCCTTCCTTACTGCTCCATTTTGACGCGATTCCATAACACTTGAAAGTCGGCATAAGAGCACTATGTATTATTTTGCGCCAAACGACGTAATTTGGAATTTGGAAGCACGAATTATACTTATACTCCTAATTCTTAAAAAATGAATTGGCGCTAAATCGCAGTTCGGTCTCCACTTGGTCCTTCCATCGGAGTGGTGATCTTCCTCTTCCTCTGCTTCCACCGGCGGGTGCCGATAAGTATACTGGTCTTTGTTCATTCGCAAGACGTGGCCTAGTCAGCGAAGCCGATGTGTTGTAGTGCGCTGTACTATGTTGACGTCTGCGTAAAGCTCATACAACTCATCATTAAATCTTCTTCGGTACTCGCCGTAGCCAACGCGTAGACGCCCACAAATCTTTCGCAGAACTTTTCTCTCGAATACTCCCCATGCCGCCTCCTCAGATGTTGTTAGTGTCCACGCATCTGCACCATATAGCAGGACGGGAGCGATGAGTGACTTGTAGAGTGTGATTTTCGAATGCTGGATTCAAGGTAACTGAGGCTGGAACTATACATTTGACACGGGCATCAGACGCTCCATTATAGATCAGGCGTTTGCCAGCACCGAAATCGTACAATATGGTCTATCAGTCACGCCTACACCCACAGCGACCATAAAGCAATTAGCATGGAGATGCTGGAATCCCCTCGATTGGCAGTCTCAAACCGAATCCAAAACAGGAGATGGAAAAAATTTGTTTTCAATTAAAAACACTTCTGTTTTGCGTGGTAAATTAAATTATCACTAAATAACAAAATATAAATAGCTTTCCCCATGTCCATGAAAGGTATGAAAATAAAAAAAAATTAATAAAAAAAAGCAGTAGGGTGTTAACTACTTGACTGTAAATTTTGGTTGTTTGTTATTCGATTTGCGTAATTTTTGGCAGGAGTATACTACATATTATTGGGAAGCATCTCACTAACTTTCATTGATATACCTTGTACCGCCTACTTCACCAAAATCTACAACATTTTTTTACAGTTTAGTTTTGCTTAAAAAGCTTATTATGAGTGGAATAGTCCCCAATAAAGGGGTGGGGCCACGCCCATTTTTTTTTTTAATTTTGTGCATCCGACTTTCTTTGCCCACGAACACTTCAGAGGTAAAATAGAAATAATATACAGCTAGTTTAAGCAAAGTTATTGCATATTCAATATATCTATGATCATTTTCAAAATCTTTCGTATAAAATTAAGGGTGGACCTTACCCGATTTTACGCATTTTTATACCTTTCATGAACATGAAATGGTATTATATCTTTGGTCCGATGTTTGTAAGTATGAGAAGAAGAAGAGATAGACCCACTATTAAGTATACCGAAATGATCAGGGCGATGAGGCGAGTTGATTTAGCCATGTCCGTCTGTCCGTCCGTCCGTCTGTTTGAACGCAAACTAGTCCCTCAGTTTTTGAGATATCTCGATGAAATTTTGCAAGCAGGCGCCATTTTGCATAGGATTAATCATTTGTCGGAACCAGCAAGATCGGACTGATAGAAGGCATAGCTCCCATACAATCGATTGTTCCGATAAATGGGTTTTGGCCTATAACTCTTGCAATTCAAAAGCTAGGAACGTAAAATTTTGCAAGTTTAGTACAAATTGTATTTGCAACGTGTGTAGTGAAAATGACTCAGATCGGACCAACATGACATATAGCTCCCATATAATCGATAGTTTCGACAAATGGGTTTTGGGCTATAATTTTTGCAGTTAAAAAGCTAGGAACGTTAAACTTTGCACGTTTGCTACATATTATACATGTAACATATGTAGGCAAAATCAGCCAGATCGGACCAACATAACGTATAGCTCCCATACAATCGATTGTTCCGATAAGTGTGGTTTAGCATTCATGAAAGGTATAAAGCCTTCGGCACAGCCGAAGCCAGCCCTTTCCTTACTTGTTTTTTTGTGACATCGCCTTTTTTAATATAAATATGTGTGCTGAATTTGATTTTGCTATTTTAAACGGGTTTTGATTTATGATTAATAATATTTCGAAATTTGACTTAATCAAAAGTGGGTTGTGCCTCACCCCTTTTTAAACATTTTTTTCAAAAATTTATTTGTTGCCTTTTTGCACGAAATTGTATCCTTATAGATGTATTATATACTGAATAATCACTCTTTTTGTATTTTCAAAAATATTATATATATAGAAAGTGGGCATGGCTTTTAACCGAATATTTCAAGATTTACTCAAGTTATCGTGTTCACAGACGGACGGACATGGCTCAATCAATTTCTCTTTTCCTCCTGAACAGTTTAATATATTCAAGTTAATATCTATCTCGATTCGCTTTTGTCGTCTCATACTACCGTTAGGCAATAAAAATAAAAAAATAAAACTACTCAAAGCTAAGAAAATATTTCACAAGAAAAATACAGGTGTGTGCACTTTTATTCATAGTTTAATTCAATAAATGGTTATACACTGCAACATTTTTTCAAATATATTCAAAGCCAAATTTATAACTGAATAGGATCATTGTTACCATTGCCCAATATTAACCAACGATTTTTGCAAATTTATTTTATCGGCAATTCAAATGTCGAGTTGGATCGTTGATGTGAAATTCAATTGAACGTCAGACGAGAAATTGTGGAACAGCTGAAAATATTGATGTATAAAGAAAATGGCATCACGGTAATACGAAAGACATTTCTTTTTTATATATATAGAGATAAAACCAAAATGAACACTTTAAAGTTTTTCAAGAGGATTAAACAAGTATTTCAGCTACATTTAACTTATTTTCGGCAAAACGAAGTTCACGGGGTCTCTGCTAGATTTACTATAATTATTAAATTTTCAAAAACCAACACTTTTCACACTAAGTAGTGAAGCACTAAGATACTAAAAATAGAAATGATATCTCTATTTACATTGGACGTGTTCATCTAACAAGCACTGTGAATTGCATTTTATACAACTTAACACCGTTGATAAACTTAATTCCTGAAGAAATAGAACCTCACTAATTGTTCCCGGCGTACCTCTATAATGTCTTCCGTGGCGACAGCTTTAGAGTTACATGTCGTCGTGGCATTGAACCAGCATTTCCGTGAGTGCTTTCGTTGCGATGATCAATGGCAAATTCATAACTTTTTTAATCGCTCCTTTTATCGTGACAGTTGTCATTTCGGGAAACGGATCTGCAAGAGGGGGGTGGGAGGGTCGGTGGTATTTTCCCCCGGGCCCCCCGAAATTTCCGAAAATTAAAAAATATACGTCTGTACTAGAATAATTACTCTATTCACCTTTAAAACCCCTGTTAAGAAATTAGCATTAATAGTAATAATGAAAATACGAAAGAATAAAATTAAATAATATTTCACACTGATAGAAGTTATTGGTAGTCGCTAATCAATTGTCAGAGCAAGTCTGAGAGGTCACAACTAAATTCCTGCAACGGTTTACTCATTTGGCCCTTTAAGACTAACTAACTGCTTTTCGAGCTATGAATACAGCGGGCAAAAATTGTAAAAATGAGTGTCCCACGTTAGTCAGTCACGGTTGCCAAAGGTTTAACCAAAAAAATGAACAAGAAGTTAAAAAAAATTTCCAAAAATTACTAAGCTGTACACAACGGAGTCGTATTGAATTATCAGAGAAAGTAACAATTAAATTGTACTTATACTTGTGAGGTGATACTAAAAAGTGAAGCTAATTTGGCAAAAAAAGATTGAAAACGTTTAAAAGAAAACCCGGTATGCTGTTGAAAAGAAAATGCTTAAGAAATATTTTCAAGTATTTCTTGACTATGAAATTGTCATGAATAGCCACCAAATATTGACGTTCCGTTTTGCATGTTGAATAATTGCAATTTTCCCCTTTTTATATGAATTTCAATGTTATTTCATTTTTTGTTTTTATTTTTCCGAAGCTTCAGTTTTTCTTCAAAAAATAAAGCGACTGCTATTTACTTCTTGCCAAAGCCTGAAGAAATCCTACACAAAATTTGAAAACAAACAATAAAAATAAATATTGTTTTGTACACGGATAAAAGATTTAGCCTAGATTTAAAACTTTTTGGGGCTACATATTCAAAGTGTTGTTTGGAATTTTCAGTAAGATTACCTTCCTTTGACTAATTTCATTATTTTTGTATAAAAGAATGTGCAAAAAAACAAGAAAAATACTGCAACTCAAAGTTAAGAACTTTGTGGAAAATTCATGAAAATTCAAGAAAACTCGAAAAATTTTCATAAAAATTTCTAACTTTTTAGTAAAAATATTTAAATTTTTTCGAGTTTTCAGTTTTGTGCCGCTAGAAGAATTACTCGATTTTTGGCAATTTTTTTTCTAGCCAAGTGCATTCTCTTCCATACAAATTTATAAGCGTAATATTTTTATATTGGAGAAAATGCTCTTGGTCGGCTTTTGACAATTGAACGAGCAGCAAAACTGCTTACTCAAAAAAATTTTACGAGAAAGTTAGAAATTTCGATTTCTTAAATTTTCGTGAATTTTCCACAAACTTTTGAACTTTGATTTGCAGAAGTTGTTACGTGCTGGTTGCCGGTTGACGGTGCCACTGACTCATCAGCCCCATGTTGCATGCCCCGGGAGTCTCGCAGGTATGCTTGCTTATTGCGCGAACTAGCTCGCCGGACTATGGGGTGGTTCTTTGACCCCGAGGCATACCCACCGCACCATACAAAAAAATCATACCTGACTCTTAAATTCGCATTGGGGCCCCCGGTTCGCACCCCTTCAAGCTACCCGCCCTTAGCCATAGGTGTTGTTTTGGCCGGCCACTCTTCACCCACCCTACCATGGTCGACAGTGGCAATAATTGGTGTCGACCCCAATTCAAACCCCCCCTTATTACCCCCTCAGATTTTTCCCTTCCCTGTCATCGTCCAGTCCGTCTGTCCGCACCACATCTGAAAGAAAGAATCACTTGGTTATACTGTTTATTAACAACGCATGGTATTTATTAAAAATAAGCAAAAATCAAAAGTGTATATGTATGTTTGTGTACATGGTACTACGTGTAGCTGTGTATTACTATACAACTAGATTATCAGTTATTATAAATGGGGTTACGCCTTCAAGGAAAATTCAAGTTAGGGACCCAACAATTCGGCCCTTATATTTACGTATAGCTAGGTCTACTCTTCAAGAGTTTAGGCCAAGCACCTTTCAAAATCAAAAGAACTTACATCTGGACTTAATACTACCGGAGATAGGTTAGCTATATGACAAATGATATATGTATGCGTTAATATGCAATTTCAATCTTGAAAAAACTTAGTGAACAAACAAAATGTACCCTTCGTGGGTTTTCTTACTTCTTTACCATCCTCACGTGGACTCGCAAAATTAACGCTATCGTCTTAAACTAATTGTATGAATGTGACCAAGTCATGATCATATACGTATGTAAAAAATACATATGGGTTTCACTAACACAAACTTATTTCATATACTATAAGCATGTAAGGGTGTATTCTTTTCTTTCTTTTTCTAGACTATCTAAGAATTTGCATGGAGGAGAGAGTCGGGACTGAGGCTCGAGGTGCCCACTTAGAGGGGTGGAGATATCGACTCCCCAACTTGGCCCAGTCCGACCCACTTACACCCTCATACACGCCCTCAGGGCGTCAAAACAACAATTTACAAAATTACGTTGGCTTATATCCGCCAATCAAATTAATGAAAAAAATGAAAAGGTGGAACTTTTAAAAGATGGCCACGCAAGTGGAAGGCTTCGGTTACTCTCTCCCCGGGTTTAAACAAAGAAAAATTTGCAACTTCCTAACCCCGCCCTGGCCTACTAGACGTCTTGCTATAAGGGTGGTAGAAAGGGGCTTACTACGAGTGCAACTTAGTTGTGCACCTATACGCGGTTCTACTTCGCACCAATCGTGGGGGTAATGGATGCCGTCGACTTGGGGACCTAATTCCGACCTGTTGTTTTAACCAAGTTTTATACTCAACACCACATATTTTATATTTAACCCTACATAAAAATACGACCTGCTTGTTCTTTTCCACTTGAGCTGAGCTCGTACAAAAATTTCCTTGGGGTGGATAATAAAATTTGGGGCCCTGGCCGGCCGTCCCGGCTACAGGTGATGACAAATGTCTTAACTACTCACTACACACTACACTTAACCTAAAAACCTGGCCTTGATCTGCTCCCGTATCGTGAGGATGGTGCTGTTTGTTGTGGTTGTTGTTGTTGTTGGTGGTGGTGGCAATATCCAGCTTTGCGGGATGCGTGCTGTTTGATGTAGTTGTGGTTGTTGTTGTTGTTGGTGGTGGTGGTGGTCCTTCTGTCCCAACGGTTGGCGGATTTTTTATGGTGGCGGTTTTGGTGGTTGGTGGTGTTGACTCACCGTACGTGGCGAATTGCGCCGATTGTGGCAACAGAACTTGATTCGCGTGCCTCGGTGGCACGTGTGCGATACCCGTGGCGGTAATGGCGGTGGAAAAATGTCGTTCTTACTGCGCTGGCAGTAACCTGCATGAACGCGGAGTGACACAGGTTTTAACTGAGATTAACGCTCTCGTCAACTTACCACTGAAAAAATATTTTTGTTCCGGCCCCGTAGTCGTTGTGGGTGTATTCCCCAACGACGGGTTTCCAAATATTATGGGACTGATATTCCCGCAGCACTCCCCGATGGAGTGATCGCAAAATTAAACTTATGGGTTGCATTTACTTCTGGATGTCCAGGGATTTAAACGAAACTTTATTTAATTTTCGGTACTTTACCGCCTGTTGCGTCTGGTCTCTGCTGCTGCTGCTGAAGGAAAGGCCGGAAATCGTAAACGCTGAAGTAAGCTGCGTTTTGGTATGACGTTTGCCTTGCTGACGTGGCATGACGTTTAAAGGATGCGTTCTGAGAATTGGGTTGCCGGATCGCGTAGTTTGACGGTTAGAGTAGTGGGTAGCTGTCGAATGACCGTAACAAAGTTTCATTATGTATTTGCGCATACTTTCATTCAAAAATAATTAAATTAGTCTAAAGAAGTTAATTTTACTGGATATTCCAAAAAACCCTTTGAACGCAGACATACTGGTCTAGGTGTATGACCAAATTTGGTTTAGAATTAAATTTACGCCGGTTGTCATAGAAATGCGCCTCATAAAAATTATTTAAATTTTATACCGAAAATGTTGTTAAAATTTTTTTATGTTTTTTTAAAAAATGTTAGGTCTCGAACCGACGTGCCCCAAATCAGTGCGCAATGCTCTACCTACTGAGCTACGGCGCACTCATGAATTTTGTGCGAAAAGTACAGTGTTTGTTTATCCCGGTTAAGTTTTAAATCTAAACCGCAAAAAATTGAGAAAGGTTTGGAATTTATTACCAAAAAGTTTTAAAAATTGTGTAAACCAATGAATGGTTTAAAATTTAGGCTCAAATTTTTAGCCGTGTAGAAAGAGGAAAATTTCAAATAAATAAGAGTATAAATATGTAATATGTGAAAATATAAATATATGTGTATTTATAGGTAATTCTTATTTACTGACACTTTGGCCAAACCCCCCCCGAAATTTTTTTCTGGCTACGCGCCTGCCTACACTCAATCAAAAATTTCTTAAAAATTCTCCAAAAACTGTTTTCATAGATAATAAATAAATATTTTTTAAAGGAGTTCATGGATTTCAAGAAGACATATTTATGTTCTAAGTAATATTCTGAAATTTTTATGAAAACGGTTTTTGGAGAGGTTTTTATGAAACTTTTCTTAGAGCGCATGTACTTTTTTGGTTCAGTGAATGTTCGCAAATTCTGATATAATCTAAATAAATATTTCTGACCAGAAGTCTATATGTATGTATATTATTAGCTAGGGAAATTGATGCAGTATTCGAAACTTTTATGTAGAATAGGGGCCCCAACCTTTTTACCCTGGGCCCGTAGTTCCTCTCGGCGGCCCTGCACAGAGAACCTTATTTCTGTGACCACTTGGGGTTTGGAATACTATAAGGAGCTTAGCGGACTGGCCTTGCATCACCAGTAGGTATTGATTTAACGCATGGGTGGATTTGATGGCTCTCCTTCATGACTACTTGGTTACTGCCGTAACTCTTTTCGTAATCAAAATTAAATGGCACATCCATATTCTTATAGCTATTGATCTCGTTCTGCATGTAGATTTTTATACTTTTTTCCATTAAAAATTTCATCAAAAATGTTTGCCATTATAAAGTTGTATGCAATGGACTAATTCCCAAGGAATTGGGTGTCCCCTCCAGTGGCCGCACACAACCCAAACAGACTTTCTCAAAAGCGAGGCTGTTTCTTGCGTAGCAGCATGCGATACTATTCATTTTGGTGTCCAAATGGCCTATTCCATTAATAAAGCTTTTTATTTTTACTCTTTCTATGTACTTTACTATATCCTATGAGAATTTCTCCAAAGTTCCATTCGCGATTCTTCAACTCTTTTTGATACATATATCTACTTCCCATATTATCATATCTTCTTTTGGATTGCCTAGATCTGATAAAAAGAACAAAAATGTGTTGTTTACGTGCAATGGTTGTATCAACAACTTATCTACATTCTCTAGGGAAACATAAGTGAAGTTCTGTAAGACTTGCGTCAGATAAAAAAATTTTAAACTCCGTTGCATTTATTCTTGCAAACATTCAAACTAGTAACTGGCAACAAGGTCAATGGAAATAGCGTCATCATATCACGCTGAGATTTTGGAGATAAAAATCACGCGACGTAAAATATCCCACCGCCCCGATAAGTAAATATTTGAAAGAAAAATAGCGGCTGTTTCCATTGACCTTGTTGCCTGTCACCTTCAGACTAACTGGAATGATCCAAGTGAATTTGATAGTCGTAAATCTAACAGAATCAAAACGCGTGCCACATCAGAGGTCGGTGACACTGATCTCCCACTTAAGCAAAAAAGTATGAAGAAAGTTGTACAAAGCCTAGCGAAGCAACAACAAAGCAACTAGATATTAATTTGTTCTCAGAAACAGATGGTGTTTTTTCGGATGATCTTTCTATGAATACTGACAATTCGGTTCCCCTGGTGCTGCTCTTACGAAAGACACCGATTCTCTTTTAAATTCTATGATCAATCAGAATGTTAAGAGCGTGCTAATAGCAATGGAAATACTGAAGGCTTGCAAGAGAAACATGTTCTCTCGTATTCTGCTGTTAGTCCAGGCGACAGAGATTTAATACGGAAGTGACGCGGACCATAGGTTTTTTTGGTTTATCAAACTTTCACTAGTACACATGAAAGGGTGAAAAAATGATCCCAAAATATGCAGAGCATACTTTTCTGTATGCATTTAAAGTACAATTTTTTTGTTATTTTTAATTATTTCGGTCATGGTTGCCTAGGTGATTCTCCATCAAAAGTTTGTTTACAGTTTTTTCTAAATGCTATAGTTTTCCTGCTATAACCACTTTTTTCCAGTGCGTTTTTAGAAAAAACATGAAAACAAGTAGTTTTTTGTGTTGCATTTTGTATGGAGCAAGCAAATATTTTTAGCAAAATTGAATTTTTTTTTGCGGATTCCGGTAGAATGTCAAATTGCTATGAATGTTTGCTCTAGCCATTTCTTGAAAAAGATGTTTAACATTGCCCTTTCAATCATCTGTGGAATGACAATAGGACTGTTCCTTTAAACATAGGCAGTAACCATAATGTAATAACCAAAGGTGATATCTGTTTTGACAGACGTCAAAGCGAACGCCCTTAGGAGTTTGGAAGGCCATGTTGTATTTAGGAAGCACGCGAGAAAGGGGGCATAAAAAAAGGCCTTAAGTATTGAGTTTTATACTTTTTTATTTAGTGATATTAGTTATATAGTTAATAGCCTGGAAAAACGATTTTTAGAAAAATTTTATGAAATTGACCAATTCTTATTTGGTTTTTGCAAGTGTCACGGTCTCTACAGCCAGTCTACGTATGTGTATATGTAGTTTCTCTTTTATTCGAAACATTCGAATAATGGTACAAAATATAAGCAGAGAACCAAACGCTAGCAAATAGTGACATGTATATCGCCGATGACACTGCAAAACCCCTTAAGTGACATTTGAGTTACAAGCTTTTATAGGCTTCTGCTATACCTTTTGTATGAAGAACATTGAATAGAATGAGAACGTTTAAGGTTCCTTAGTCGGGTCATTCGGTGTAGAAAACATTGGGAAAGAAAGCAATTCAATTCGCCTACCGAGGGTGGGCGTTTGGTAGATCCCAGGTCCTAAGCTTTCCCTGCTAGAGGTAATACAGCCACAAATACTCGCTGTTTACCTGCCGCAATTATGATAGCCATTTGAAGAGCATTGACCTGGAAAAATGTTTATTCTCAAGCCTCGATGTCTGTCAAGAGGAGACATCAAAAGAGATCATGTTAAAATCATGTATTGCAGTCATATAATCCGGCCGGCTACCATCGCCATCGCTTTGTTCTCAACAATCTACGCTGGAAAGCAAGAGAACACAAGTTGGTCATGGGGAATGCTAAAGGCTATATCCGAGGGACGCAACAAATATGCCCATATTTACATGTCTGTCTGACTGGAAAATGCTAATAAATCCATTATTTGTCTATGCCCTGTCTGTAAAAACATATTTAAAACATGTATTATCTTCTTTAGTATATATAACAACAAAAGTTACCATCATTCTCCGCGAAAAATCAGTTTTTTGCGCAATTCTGATAACTAAACAAAATCATTGTCTGAGAACTGTCTCTTAATTCTTTAATAGAAAAGTCAAAACAAAGCAGATTTAGAGAAAAAAGTGATGCCGTTACATTTTTTTTTTCAGAAAAAATGTTTTTGTATGTTTTATAGTACCTTGGCATGGTAGTAGCGCGGTTCTTGCCACTTCTCCTTTCCCAACAGTTGCATCAGCAAAAAGAGGTTAATGCCTGTGTGAGAGAGTAAACTAATGGGGTTAAAGAAAGGTACAGTAAAGCGGGAGAAAATCTGTCCGAGTCAGGTGGAGCCGTCCCACCCCTCCTGTTCAAAACATGTGAACAGCCTTCGAACTCTACTATGACTTCCTATACCGAGTAAAGTTCCCTTAAACCTGACTTTAGTCCGTCTTTATTTCGTCATATTAATTCCATCCTACACTCAACTCCGCCAACTTACCATCAGTTGCCACAAGGGCAACATCTGCACCAACCTATAGCGGCGTTTAGCTCTGCATCCTATCCCTTATACCGGAAAAAAATGAAATGACTCAACCTATCATCATTTTAAATTCAAAGTAGTGGACACTATTTATTCAAATAACTTAACCTTATATTCCTTACGGGTACTATAATAATATGTATATCTAATATACATATATGTTGTTGGATTTTGCGGTCTATTTTGTTTACATATTTGTAAGTTTTGCAAGCTCGAGACCAGATAAATAATAATAATATAAATAATTCGTAATGAATTTAATTGTCAGTTTTTTGGGAAAAATTGATAATTGGAGAAAAATTACAAAGGAAAAATCAACAGCGATGGATAGGATTACATGTTTCAGAGTTTCCAGGCTCATCATCAGATCCCTTTTCGGACACTGGGATGCGAACCCGTGTCTGCACCAAAGCCGCTGTTAGAAAACTATAACACTAAGCTATGATGCCCTGTGACGTCACAATGTATTCGTCTCCACTTCAATTAATTCCCTTTTGTTTTGTTTGTTCTTGCCAACTGTATACACAAAATTTCTTAAGACATGCAGCCTATATGTTATGATGTGTGTTGGTCTTGTTGTTTGTACATATTTACATATGTACGTAAACCCGTGCTATGGTTTCAATGTATTTTGTTGTTGGATTTTGCGGTCTATTTTGTTTACATATTTGTAAGTTTTGCAAGCTCGAGACCAGATAAACAATAATTCGTAATGAATTTAATTGTCAGTTTTTTGGGAAAAATTGATAATTGGGGAAAAAAATTACAAAGGAAAAATCAACAGCGATGGATAGGATTACATGTTTCAGAGTTTCCAGGCTCATCATCAGATCCCTTTTCGGACACTGGGATGCGAACCCGTGTCTGCACCAAAGCCGATGTTAGAAAACTCTAACACTAAGCTATGATGCCCTGTGACGTCACAATGTATTCGTCTCCACTTCAATTAATTCCCTTTTGTTTTGTTTGTTCTTGCCAACTGTATACACAAAATTTCTTAAGACATGCAGTCTATATGTTATGATGTGTGTTGGTCTTGTTGTTTGTTGCAGACTTTGGTGCAGACACGGGTTCGCATCCCAGTGTCCGAAAAGGGATCTGATGAAGAGCCTGGAAACTCTGAAACATGTAATCCTATCCATCGCTGTTGATTTTTCCTTTGTAATTTTTCTCCAATTATTAATTTTGCCCAAAAAACTGACAATTAAATTCATTACGAATTATTGTTTATCTGGTCTCGAGCTTGCAAAACTTACAAATATGTAAACAAAATAGACCGCAAAATCCAACAACAAAATACATTGAAACCATAGCACGGGTTTACGTACATATGTAAATATGTACAAACAACAAGACCAACACACATCATAACATATAGACTGCATGTCTTAAGAAATTTTGTGTATACAGTTGGCAAGAACAAACAAAACAAAAGGGAATTAATTGAAGTGGAGACGAATACATTGTGACGTCACAGGGCATCATAGCTTAGTGTTAGAGTTTTCTAACATCGGCTTTGGTGCAGACACGGGTTCGCATCCCAGTGTCCGAAAAGGGATCTGATGATGAGCCTGGAAACTCTGAAACATGTAATCCTATCCATCGCTGTTGATTTTTCCTTTGTAATTTTTTTCCCCAATTATCAATTTTTCCCAAAAAACTGACAATTAAATTCATTACGAATTATTGTTTATCTGGTCTCGAGCTTGCAAAATTTACAAATATTTAATATATATGTTTTAAATTAATTAATACAAAAAAAATCCGAAAAACTTCAAAATTTGCGACCGGCCTAATATCTATCTTTCTTTTGGTTGTGAACAACCACACGTATAAATATGTACATGTAAAAACGTATGTATGTATGTATGTTCGCGAGTGTGTTCGCTCACTCTCAAAATTTGTGTAACAAAGAGACGTGTGTGTTTATGTATATGTATGTATGTCACCCAGAGAAAACCCGCATTAATATACATAATGTATTTGTTTTTTTATTATCCGTATGATTTTGGTACCAACCTAAGGGCCTGGGCCTCTTGACCGTGATCAAGGTCAATTTTCACTAACAAGTGATTTTTACTATCAGTTTTCTAATACGGTTCGGTGCAAGTACATTATTTTTATGCATATGCAAAAAAAACGAAAAAAAGTGAATAAAAAAAAATCGCGAAAAGTAAATATGTAATGTGAATTGTTTTTGAATTTGAAAATTGAAAATAGTGAAAAAACGTTTAAAATTTAAAGATAAAAAACTTTTTTTTTTCGTTTTAAATCCTTAATCCACACTCGATTCATTAATTCAACTAAAAAGTGACGAAGAATAGTTCAACACAAAAAGTGAAGAAAATTGTAATTTATTAAAAATTTATCCTGAAAGGCAAAAAAAGTCAAAAAAAAAAATTCAAATAAACCGTATATCGGAAAAGTGCAATAAAATTATATGTAACAGAAAAGAGCCACGAGATTTCAAAAAGGCCAACAAAAATGTCGCTAATGTGTATCAAGTTCTACTGAAACAACAATATATAAAAAAGTTTTAGCAAAAGAAATTTATGTTCGTAAAATATAGTTCAGACTAATGACGTTCATTCGCCTTGTGCGTGCTGAAATATTAAAATGTATGCAACAAAAAAAGGTAAGTAAAAATACGTAATCTACTTATAACCTAGTTATCGAACTATAAAATAATAAAAAAATATAAACGAAAATTCAAATTGATAATTCAGTTTTTCTAAATATGATTGGGTGGAGCACCCTAATAAAATATAAAAAGTTATTTTGTTTGTGGTGGTGGGTTGAAATCCAATGCTGGTGAGCGCGCTCCCAGTGAGCTGCGGTTAGTCGCTCTCGCTCTTTGGCGTTTCTGTGTCGTGGTGTGTTTGCGTGTGAATGTGTGTGGTGAGAGATTGCTGATATTGATGTTGAGTGTAATGTTGCTATCGATGTTGCTATTGATTGTTGATATTCGAATGTTGTTGTTGCTGATGCGTGGGTGGTTGCGCCACAAAATGTTTAGCAACAAGACTATGATGCTAAAGTTTGTGCGATAATGTTGCTGGTGTAAAGTGTTTGTTGTGTGTGTTGAAAAATGATGTGTTCTACCCTTGTTTGGCTGTTTGATGAAACAATGTATGATCTGTGCTCGTATTTATGTTGTATCGAACTCCTTTGTAAAATGTGTGGATGCTAGTGTTTGTTGTTGTTTTGCGTGTTTCTTCGACTTGGTATATTTCTATGTGTTCTTAAAAGTGTTGTAGGAAATTGAAAACTACTACCTGGCTAAATGAAAAGGCCATTGTTTAGGGTGTAGAATCAATTGAACGTTTATTGAAAATACTTTTTCTTTTATACAAAATTCTTACAATAATACTTACAAATTATTTACGAACTAAAATATATACAAATAGATACATTACTAATACATACAAACTAAAATGCATAATTCTAAAATATGCTAAGTCAACATATGGTTGCAATAAATATATAGATATGTCAGTCGCATTGACAAACTGACGTTGTGATCAGTTGGCCATTGCGACTGTCTTTGACCGTCCGCACAAGTGTAACAAGTTCCTCGTTAAGTGCGGCGTGTGCAGTCTTTGTATAAACTCCCGCTGAGTTCAATGTAACTAATTTGGGTAGAATGTATTTGTTTATACTTTATTTATGTGCACATGACAATTAAGGTAAAAGAGCGATGTGTTTATGTAATGCTACACCTTCCCTCTTAAAAAGTAAAGAGCGATGTGTTTATGTAATGCTACACCTTCCCTCTTAAAAAAATAGATATATATATATTTGTAGTCAACTATATATGTATATCTATTTGAACCGCTTGATGTTTGTTTGAATTGTCAAAAATTTAATTGTTTTAGGATCTTGTTTTGTCACATGTTTTTTATTTTTATTTGTTTGTATACTTTATCTGATATTTGATTTGGTTTTCTTTTGGCTTGTGCCGTGTATAAGATTGAGTAAATTGGAATGCTTATGTATTTTTGTTATTACTAAATTATTATGGATAAAGTGCAGTGCTTATATTAATGCTACGAGTTTTAAATTGGTTTAAGCCTATTCTTATGAATTACGATTTCTTTTTTGTTTTTATTACTGTCTCCTATGCTATGTGGAATTAAAGTGTAGTTGTTATTTTCATCAATGGTTTTAACTTTATAGCAGTGGTGTCCATCCCATAGATCAATTGATCACACGTATTCTCACTCTCTATCGTTCAGTCGTTAACGAACCAGCAACGAATAAACACCAAGCCTATCCGCGACTCTTAGTGTATGCATTACAATGCCCTGTGAGAACTTTTTTATACCATAAAACGCCTTTGACGACTTGCAATGCCTTTTATGTTACAATAATGTTGAATTCTGGAAAATTTCACAAGAAACATCATGTCAATATTGAAAAGAATATCTTTTCAGAGCCTATCACTTTTTCCCACAACATATCGCACCCTAAATCAAAAACTGGCGCAACTCTAAATTTTTTTAGGTCGCTTTCTTGGCATAGATTGCCCAATAAAAAGTAGTGCAGCCAATACATACAATATTTTTCTCATTGACTATTATCGCTACTCTTTAAAGAGCACAGTGATGTCAAGTTTTTAAAAATCAAATCACTTTTGTGCGATCCAGAAGCAATTGACTGAAAGTTACTCGGATTTTGAGTTGTGACTGTTTTTGATTTAGTGTGCGATATATTAATTTGCAGATCATTAATATGGGTAGTACAAGAATTTTATTAAATACAACATCTCTGAAATACCGCCCTTATTTAAAAATGTGTAGGCTTAACAAGTAACATCCTTAAATTTTTTATCTGAAAGTCTAACGTATTCCAAATTTTCTATCCCAATTCAATATGTTGTTATTTTGGTTTAAATTTCCCACTGGTCTGCTCTCATTCTCTCGTTCTCACTCATACACTCACATTTTTCATTTTGGACAGCACTGCTTTATAGTGTCCTGTATATCTATTTTCTAACTTATGGGAGGCCTCTTCTCTAACTAATACTAAATCTCCTATTTTAATTTCCTTACTATAGCTATTCTTGTCGTAATTTGATTTTTGTTTTTCTTTTGTTTCTTGAATTAATTTTCTTGTTGTATACCGGGATAATTTTATCTTCTTTCAAAAATTCATAATTTGGTGGTTATTTTGCGAATATTAGTTCGAAAGGACAATAATTATGTGTTGTCGATGGTGTTGTATGGTAGCAATAAGCGAAATACCTGAGGTATTCATCCGAATCGTCTTTGTCACTGGATATGTATGCACGCATATATTTGTTGAATGTCCGGTGACTGCGTTCTACAGTACCCAAAGTCTGGTGATGGTATGGTGTAGAAGTTTTATGTTCAATTTTTAACAATTTACACAGTTCTTTGAACAGGCTATTTTTGTATTCTGTTCCCATGTCTGTAAAAATTGTTTTCATTCGACCATAAATCAGGATGAAATGCTCGAATATGGCTTTAGCAACAGTTGTTGCATGTTTGCTTGGAACTGGAATTGCTACTAAATATTTGGTTAGATCGCATATAATGGTAACTGCATATTCGTTTCCATTTATCGACTTTGGCAATGGCCCGACTCTGTCAATTTGTACAATATCAAATGCTCTCGGAGGTGTCTCCGTTATTGTCATTGGTTCTTTGATATGTTTATTACTTTTATTTTATTTTGCAGTGGATGCAGTTCTTTACATATTTTCGTATGTCATTTTTCATATTCAGCCAGCTATATTTCTGCTTGATTTTATCTGTCATGCGATTTATTCCTGGGTGGCCACCAATAAACACTTTAAATCATATTTTTAACAAAAATAAATCAAAAATACCAATCGCCGAAAAAAGTAACGTCATATACAAAATACCTTGCAAAGGTAATCACGACGAACCTTGTAATAAGTTTAATGTAGGAACTACGAAGTCCAAATTAAAAAGTAGATTAGCGCAACAGAAGTCTGATTTTAAATATTGTCATCATATACAGAACCATAAAACGGCCCTAATGGCCTACTGTGCAAGCAATGACCATGCGCCAAACTTCGATGAAGCTTCTGTGCTTCATCAAGAAAAACAATAGAAAAAGAGATTTACAGAAGAGATGCTGCTATTATAAATATACCAACAGAAAAGAGAATAAATTATAGATCAGATGTAGAGAACGTAGCGCAGTCGTACGCACACCTGTTAACAAATAATAGACAGTATGATACTCCACGTTGAACAGTACGAACGTGTTAATAAAAGCATGTATGAAAAAATTTGTATGTGATTATTATTATTGTAATTATGTATTTTTTTTTACGTTGTTATTCGATTGTCCTGAAGACGATTGTCGGCAATTGAAATATATTGACAAAACGAAAAAGATGTTTTTTTTTTAGTTTTTTTGAGAAAAACATAGACCTTGAGCCAGCTAAATCGAATAGTAAGAAGAAAAGGTCGACAAAAATAAAATTTTAATTTTTATATCTTTTCGCACCACAATACTTACAAATTTTGTTCATTGTGCCAATAACAATGGATGTACATATGTGAACCGTTATCAACTACGGGTTCGTATTCGAACGCGACTCGTTCTAAATTGTTACGAACACGGGTTTGTCTACGAATACGAACGTTCAAATTGTAACGTTGACTATCATTAGATCGATTACGAACAACCACACTACGCTGCATCCTTAATCTATCACTTCTATTATGTTCTTCCCTTTCATCTTCACTTTTAGCAGAACGTGACCTTGAATTTCGGCCACGTGAAACTACATTATATCATTCGCGGTGTTCTTTTGAGCGGTTAGACAAACGTCTAGCATTACGAGTACGACGACCAATATTGCGTCGTATTAGGGGCATAATTACTGCTCACGAAAAATTTATTTTCAAACTTGTTACGCACGGGTTGGTTTCCAGGAGACACAAGGATCGCATTACCATCAGGAGCCATTTGCTATACAGGAATCCCATAAAGCACTGCTACTCGAACTACCCACTAACCATTGCACTCCCCTGTTGCATGCCTCAAGTCACCGCGCAGGTATGCTTGCTTTTAGCACGAGCTAGCTCGCCGGAAAGGATTAATTCTTGTGGCTTTCAGGCACGCCGATCGCGCCCCACAAACAAAATACATACCTGATAATGGGCTGGATCGGAATACCATACATACCTCACCTCATCATCGGCCAAAGATGGCCATCGTCCGACCCATGGATTCAATCTAGGGATGGTCAAAGTTGAAAAAAACCGGTTTGTGATTAATCGCAGTTTTTTATTCCGGTTTTAAACCGTTTTTAAAACCAGAAACGAAAAAAACCGGTTTTCGAAAAGCCGGCACAATTTTAAACTTCGAAAAGAAACTTCATAGAAATACAACAATGTAGATACTATAGGGTTCTTTTCTCTAAATTTTTAAAAGAACTCAAGAAGTTTTAATTCAACAAATAAAAATAAATTCAGTTGAAGTTAATACAATTAAATCAAATTTGTAAAAGTGAAAAATTCTGAAAAAGGCAATACTTTTTTGTACTAATACATATACATAAATGTAGATGCTTGAATTCAAAAAAGGAATGGTAAACATGTTTTCAAAAACTTGTCTGGAATTGCTGGCTGCCTAGCAGTTTTGACTTTTTCATTCGAATTAGAATCATTACAACACATCATCGGAGTTCTTGTTGGTGTTACAAGGTAAATCCTTTCTATCCCAACCGGCATAATTGCGCTGGAGGTGTCCTTTTAACTTGTACCTCATAGTTTTACTACCGCCCCACACAGCTTGCACATAACTTCTTTATTCCCTTTTTCATCAAAATATTGCCAAAGTGGACTTTTTTTTAGATGCGGCGCCATCACTTATCGCGAAAAATAAATTAATATTTACAATTCAACGGAATAGAAGTCGATAGTTCGGTTTTCGGTTTTTTAAAAAAAGATTGATTAAAGACAGTTGAGATAAAAAGATCGAAAAACCCGAAACCGCGAATAGAAAAAACCGGTTTTCTCAAACACCGATCTTTTTTGGCCATCCCTAATTCAATCTCCATTGCCATATGGATATACACGAATCGCGCATAGGGCGCGTGGACAATAGTCCAAAAGAAAAAAGATTAAGCAAGACTAAGAAACAAGTAACTGTAGTTAAATATAAATGACAAAAGTTATTAAAGATAGTAAAACCAAAACCTGAACGTCTGGCTTCGACTCACTTTATTATTCGCTCGCGACTGTGTCGCCATATGACTACAGAATAGTTAAATTCCAAGATCATTAAAATTTTTAGAAATGAAAGGGGATAGGCCTACCTAAAGACTTCTTTAAGCCATTAACACCTTCACACTACTATCCCCCTGCATGGCCGTGCGTCAAAGCAACCAAAAAAGGTAATAAATTTACATCCTTAGCTTGACCATTCAAGTTTCGGTTAGGGAACTTTCACCCCTACAAACATACGGCCTGTATAGCAGTGATACCTTGAATCTAGTGTGACATGCTCGAGCGGTCGGAGCGCTTTAAAAGCTTAACCAATAATCCTAATCACTATGTTTGTATTTCAATACTCGTATTCATGCGCTTATGGCGGTCAACTTACATACAGAATTCCAATATTCGATATTTCTACGATCGCTGAACTTTGATTACATACATACGTGCCGTCTGAAGCATTTGATGCGTTATGTTCATGTGCTCATTGCACCCCAAAAGAAAGAAAATAAAACTGCTAATTAATAAACTACTTCTTTTGCACCTGCATCCTTTGTGCTTGTGTGCCCGCCGCACTTGAATCACAAGGGTTTCTTGTAACAACTGAAGGAGGAATGATACAGCTCACCTCACTCGTCTGGCTTGCACCGCCGGTTGGTTTCTATCCTTTGGTTCACCCGCTGGTCTTTGTCTTTTCTGCTGTTGCTGATTTGCTTCGTCGAAATGTAGCTCACCATTTTCCCGTAACACTGCTGCCGATATTTACTTATTTGTTTGGTCTTCTTCGTTTCATGCTTGCTTTGTTTATATTTGTAGCGGATTACATCATGCCCACCTATGCATATTACACACAGTGCCATCTATGTATCAACGTAACACAAATAAGCTGACGTCTGGCACTACTTTAATTTGACATTCTCTTTTATTCTTAAAAACACAATCATTATAATTTTCTTAGGTTTTGGAATTAGCTGCATGTGCAGCAATTGAAATTTCTTGTAATTTAGTTTATTAGTATTTTTGATTAATAAATGGCTAACAGCCATTAGAAAACTTGGTTTGTTCTTTATTTCACCAACGGAACAACCAAAGTGGTGACCCCGACGACGGGAACATCTTCAATTTTCTACGGCAGAACTTAAACCGCAAAAATTCGCCACTTACACACAATTTAGAGGCGAATCACATTTCTTCCATAACGGTAGTTCTACTTCATGAAAAGTTCCCGTTACGAATTGCGCTCCTTGGCTAATGAAAATAACAATAAAATGTCTAATACAGAACGAGAGCTGGCCGAAAAAGTGCGCACCCTTGAATTAGAGGTCAAACGCGAAAAAGATCTTGCGCAAAAAGTGCGCACCCTGGAGTTGGAATGCCAACGTCTTCAGACGATCTGCGATCAGCAACCAAACGTGCAGAGGGACTTACAGCGCCCACAGGGAAATCTGATTGTACCGAAATTCAACAAAAGCAACCCGAACTTGTGGTTCGCTCAACTCGAGCGATCTTTTCGACTGTACAAAGTTAAAACCGACGATGACAAATTCGATTTTGTCACCATACACCTCGAGGCAGAGATAACATTATTTGTCGAAGACCTAATAACAAAGCCCCCTGAAACGAACAAGTATGATGCGTTGAAAACACGGCTACTCGACAAATTTGCTGAAAGTGCCGAGTCAAAGTTACGCCGATTATTGCAGGGAGGTGGCACTGCAGGCATGAAACCAACAGAAATCTTATCTTACATGCGTCGATTAGCACCTGATCCTGGCAACGAGAAAATCATACATACGCTATTCCTAGGAGAGATGCCACAATCCATACGACCAGTTCTAAGCGTTTGGGATGAGAAAGATATAGAAAAGCTTGCAAAAATAGCCGACAAAATGCTCGAAACGGTAGCAACAAATACGAACAGCATTTTAGCAACGCAGACATCTTCAGACAATTCGATACAAGCCGTATCTGACACCACGTCCTTGTCCGAACTGAGTGCAGCACTGAAATCACTTTCCGCAAAGGTGAGTAAAATAAGTAATGATCTAAAATCTTTTAAAAACGGGAGAAGCCGAAGTAACTCTCGCAACCGAGCACAAAACATGACGACAAAAAAAGGTCATACTGAGGGGCAATCTCTATGTTTTTTCCACGCCAAGTTTGGAGACAACGCCAAAAAATGTCGACCAAACTGCTCTCGTTACAAGTCGGCAAACTAAAACGGCTGTCGCCAATTACGCTGGTTGGCCGCAGCCCCAAAGCTAGCAGCGTTGTAAAGTCAAATACTTGTGCCACCAACAACAAAACCAAACACACAAACGAGAAGCGCTTATATGTCTGCGATAAAAGTACAAAACTAAACTTTTTGATTGATTCTGGGTCGGTAGTGTCTGTCTTACCACGGTCGGCAGCGAATAGTAAAATAAAACAATGTGAGCTGCAATTATATGCAGCGAATCAGACTGTTATACATACCTTCGGCAATCAAACAATAGAAGTCGATTTAGGCTTACGACGATCATTTAGCTGGTTATTCACCATAGCTGACGTTCATACAGCCATTATAGGAGCAGATTTTTTGGCTAATTTTCAGTTGCTTATAGATTTAAATAATAAGCGTCTCATTGATACGACAACGGGCCTCACAACGAGTGGTGGACTCATAAACACACATATTTTCGCCGTCTCAACGCTTAACGAAACCAACAAATTTTACAATATTCTTAAAGAATTTGTCGATGTTACTAAAGCAAACTCAAAACTCGATACGAGTACAGTTTCTCATTCAGTTCGACACCACATCGAAACGTCTGGTAACGCGGTAGCCAGTAGGCCACGTCGTCTCACAGGTGAAAGGCTCGAAACGGCTCAGGCAGAAGTTAATCTCTTGCTACAGCAAGGCATCTGCAGGGTTTCTAAAAGCTCTTGGTCTAGCCCACTGCATATGGTGGCCAAGAAAACAGGCGGGTGGCGTGCGTGTGGCGACTACCGAAATTTAAATTCGATAACAGTCCCCGATCGTTATCCCATCGCCTTCGTTCATTACTTCGCCAATAAGCTCCACGGTAGCACAGTTTTTTCCACCCTCGATCTCGTGCGGGCATACTACCAAATTCCGATGGCCGAAGAAGACATCAAAAAGACCGCTGTCTGCACGCCGTTTGGTTTAATTGAGGTTTCGGCCTCAAAAATGCTACACAAACATTTCAGAGGTTTATGGATGAAGTATTTAGAGGCATCGATTTTGTTTTTTGTTACATCGACGACATTCTCATCATGTCCAGTTCACACGAGGAGCACGAAGAGCACCTTCGCATCGTTCTATCCATTTTACGTAAAAATGGTCTTAGCATAAACGTTAACAAGTGCCAATTTGGCCAATCCGAAGTATCTTTTTTAAGCTACGTGATTAATAAAGACGGCAAAAGACCATCCGACATTCACGTAAAGGCAATAGCTGAGTTTAAAAGGCCACAAACATTGTGCGAGCTAGGTCGTTTTTTGGGTGTCATTAACTACTACCGTCGTTGTATACCACGCGCCTCCGACATACAAGCACCATTGAGCGATTTCATTCGTAACATTAAAAAAAACGATAAGCGAAAATAGCCCTGGACAAAAGAAGCAGTCGACGCTTTTGAAGCCTGCAAACAAAGCGTAGTGAACGCAGCGGGTTTGGCTCACCCAGCACCTAATGCCAAGTTAGCCCTTGTTTGCGATGCATCAAATGTGGCAGTTGGTGCAGCCCTCGAACAACATGTGAACAATTCGTGGCAGCCTCTAGGGTTTTTTTCGAGGAAACTTAGTAGCACAGAGAAAAATTACAGCACCTATGACCGAGAATTACTTGCGGTTTACGATGCTATTCACCATTTCAAGCATTTCCTCGAAGCACGCAATTTTGTAATCAAAACGGATCATAAGCCATTAATTTTTGCATTCCAACAAAAGCCAGAAAAAGCATCACCACGGCAACTACGTCACTTAGATTTCATATCTCAGTTCTCAACAACAATTGTTCATGTTAAGGGCACTGAAAACACAGTTGCAGATGCTCTTTCGCGATTAGAGGCTATTTCAATGGCATCGGCTATAACTCTGGCTGACATAGAGAAATCGCAAGCTGACGACGAAGAATTACAATCAACTTTACGTGGCGACACATCACTCAAACTGCAATCAGTTCATTTTGACAACTGTTCGGTTTATTGCGACATATCAACTGGTAATGTGAGGCCCTATGTCCCTGAAAAGTTACGATACAAAGTTTTTTCAACAGTGCATGGCTTATCACATCCGAGTGGCAGATCTACGCTTCAGCAAGCACGACAAAAGTACGTTTGGCCGTCCATGAAAAAAGACATTAATCAATGGGCTAAAACTTGCATCTCGTGCCAGCGTGCAAAAATAAACCGCCACAACCAATTATTACCTCAAAAAATTTATGTGCCTGACAACAGATTCGACCATGTCCATTTGGACATAATCGTTATGCCACATTCGCAAGGGTTTCGCTACTGCCTCACGATGATCGATCGGTTTTCTCGTTGGCCCGAGGCCATACCATTGAGAGACATCACAGCGGAGACAATCGCAAACGTTTTTTGGGTCCATTGGATATCCAGGTTTGGGTGTCCAAAGACAATCACGACGGATCAAGGCACCCAATTTGAATCTGCCCTGTTTAAAAACTTAAGCAGGCTTGTTGGCTGCCAACACATTCACACAACGGCATACCATCCCCAATCCAATGGGATGATAGAGCGCTGGCATCGTTCATTGAAAGCAGCTCTAATGTGCAGCACCCAAATTCCATGGACGAAACTGTTACCAGTTGCACTACTAGGTCTGAGAACATGTTATAAAACCGACCTAAAGGCTTCAGCGGCTGAGATGCTATACGGTACAACGATTCGCGTTCCAAACGAGCTTGTAGCAGATTCCGAAACACCATCCGATCCTCACGTATTTATTGAAAAGTTTAGAGCGCAGATGCGAGCTATACGACCAACACCAGTTGCACATCACAACAACAACAATAAATTGTTTCTACACAAAAATTTGAGTGATTGCACCCACGTTCTTTTACGTACGGATGCAATTAAACAACCACTTGAACCGCCATACACAGGTCCGTATGAGGTTGTGAGCCGAAAATCAAATCGCGTTTTCTTCATTCGAGTCAACGAAAAAGACGTAGCAGTATCAGTCGATCGTCTGAAGCCAGCTTATCTAGCGACGACTGATAATAGCAACGGCATTGCGCAACCAGTAAGTTCTCCTGACAGTCAACCGATAAAAAGACGCCTTCGTGTACGCTTTTCCAAATCGTGACCAAGTCACTAAAGAGGGAGTACTGTAGCGGATTACATCATGCCCACCTATGCATATTACACACAGTGCCATCTACGTATCAACGTAACACAAATAAGCTGACGTCTGGCAATACTTTAATTTGACATTCTCTTTTATTCTTAAAAACACAATCATTATAATTTTCTTAGCTTTTGGAATTAGCTGCATGTGCAGCAATTGAAATTTCTTGTAATTTAGTTTATTAGTATTTTTGATTAATAAATGGCTAACAGCCATTAGAAAACTTGGTTTGTTCTTTATTTCACCAACGGAACAACCAAATATTATTTCAGAGACTCGATGCTTGTTCTTCTGAGTTGCAACCGAATTCGTTGCTATTGCTTCGCCTAGGTTGCAATCAAGTTCGTTGCTATTCGCTTCTTGTCAAACCGCAGGTTTGAGTGTTTGCTATAGCGGACTTTTGCTGCTACAGCGCTGCTTCACCGATGACGTCGCTTTGTGACTGGCGTCCACACTTCTACGGCGACGCTGTAGCTAGCGCACCGGTCGCCAAATAAAAATGTCTTTGCTATCAAGGTGCTCATTAGCGCTTCGATCGCGCGGCGCTATGTTTAACGCGCCGATGTTGATAATGAGACGTAGCGCTATGTACATTAGGGGGCGCAGCGCCATGTGCAGAGCACCGGGCTTCAGATAAATGTCAATAATTTGTAGTTAAGGTCTGATACGCCAACCGATATGCTGAGCGCTCTATTTACTGCACTCGGACCTTTCGCGTCTAGTTGCTTGCTGTCAGACTTGCCTGTTGCTTGCTCTCCGACTTGCCTGTGGTTTGGAAATCAGCAGAATCTTTACTTGTGCGATGATTGATACGACGCGCGCTTGAAATATCCGCAGCAACCGCGCTGCTTGCTGCCTTTTTCGCTGGTTGGTGCACCCGTGGTTTCTTTGAAAACTATATCGCTGGCTTGGTCAGTATTAACCTAGACTGGAGTAAGAAAAAAACTAATATTGAAACTATCTTCTACTGGGCAGCCACGTGCTGACCTGAAAATAACTAATTCGTTATTTGCTTTTTCTTCCATCCCCATTTTTCTCACCTGATGCGTTCGTACCGCTTGACGACCCAATTAGAAAGAAGGTATCGTCTCCGGAAACCAACGAGTACTCCTTTTGACATGTCGATCTGTCAGAGATAGCTGATCGAGTCGAAGTGCGTTCGCACGAAAAGTGGCATATCTTTGGGCTGCCCAAACCCTTACGTACGACCTACACTTTCTGACACCAACAAACTTAAGGAAAAACAAGTAAGGAAGTCTAAGTTCGGGTGAACCGAACTTTAAATACCCAGCGTTAGTTTTCAGAACGAGATACAAATGCCATGACTTGGCAATGATATAGGCCCTAGAATCTTATTTGAAATTTTCTATATCAAAAAAGGGGGCGTGGTTATCATCAGATTTCGCCCGTTTTAAACACCAACCTGCCTTGGCCGGAAAGTAACCTGTGTACCAAATTTCATGCGAATATCTCAAGTTTTAATCAACTTATGTTAATTTATTTGATTTTCGATATAGAAAAAATGGGCGTGGTTATCATCCGATTTCGAAAATTTTCAACAAATTGCATGCAAATACTCAGTTTTTACGCAAGTTATGTCAATTTATGTGATTTAAGTTTTCGATATCGAAAAAGGGGGCGTGGTTATCATCCGATTTCGTCCATTTTCAATAGCAATCTACCTTGGCCAAAAAGTAACCTGTATAACAAATTTCATCCAAGATCTACATTTTTACTCAAGTTATTGTTTCGATGTCGAAAAAGGGGGCGTGGTTATAATTCGATTGCGACAATTTTCAACAGCAGCCTACCTTGGCCAGAAAGTAACCAATACACAAAATTCCATTCAAATATCTCAGTTTTTACGCAAGTTATGTCAATTTATGTGATTTTCGAAATTTTCGATATCGAAAAAGGGGGCGTGGTTATCATCCCATTTCGCCCATTTTCAATAGCAACCTACCTTGGCCAGAAAGTAACCTGTATGCAAAATTTCATGCAAATGTCTCAATTTTTACTCAAGTTATCTTGTACACGGACGGACAGACGGACGAACATGCCTTAATCAATTCCTCTTTTCAACCTAAGAACTTTCATGTATGGAACTCTATATCTAACTCGATTATTTTGCGCCGTTACATAGTACCGTTATGTGGACAAAATTATAATACCCTTGTACTAGTACTAGTACGCTGGGTATAATAACTAAAAATGTATTATTGTCAGCACAAAAACACAGTTCATATTTTATTTATAAAAATTTTCAAAGCTGTCAATCACTGAATCCAATGGTTTAGATTACTTTTAAATATTTTTCAATCACTATTTATAATAGCTAAATTTTCAAATGTTTTTAGTATATTTTTAACATATTCCAGTCATCATATTTTCTTTTTAAATTTCCGGGGGTCCACCCCTAATTTTTTAATTAATAATTGCACTGAAAGAAGAAAAAACGCACAACCCGCTTGACGATTACTGTTACTTGGGGTGAAGTGAGTTGCGGTTAGGTGAGGTGAGCTGCGGTTAGCTGAGGTGAGGTATCTATCATTTCGGTTTAGTACTTTGTGGCATACCGAGTACTGACAACGGAAGAAAATTGCAAAATCATAAGTTCTAGGTTTCCTTATGTACGTATTTGCATAGCCATAAGCGTTGACACCCGTATCGTACTAACCCTCCTAGGGTCAGACCTGGTTCACATTTTGGTCGATATCTCTTAAAAAGTTTCGAATATTCTTTTCCCTATAAACCTTCCACAAAGAAGGTCCAAGAAAATACTTTTTACAGAATTGGGATCGGTTTAGCCGTTTGAGCAGGCATCGCGGTAATACGAAAGACATTTAATTTTTATATACATATACATATAGAGAGAGATAAAATTAATTGAAGAACGATTTAAGGATATGTCACATAGTGCAATGCTTGCTGAGTATCTATGGGGCCTGCATCTTAATACAGATATTTCTGAGCACTTACGACTTCCGAAATATAAACGCATCCGCTAACATCTATGAATATTTTCAAACATATAACGTCCAAATATATTGAAAAGGAACCTACATACCAAATTTCATTGAGATATCTAAAGATTTACTCAAGCTATCGTGTTCACAGACGGACGGACGGACATGGCTCAATCAATTTCTCTCTTCCTCCTGAACATTTTGATATATATAAGTCAATATCTATCTCGATTCGTTTATGCCGTTACATACTACCGTTAGGCGAATGAAGTTAATATACCTTGTATGCGAAGCACTACTAGGTATAAAAAAGGCAGTAGTGTGTTAACTACTTGCCCGTAAATCTTGCTTGTTTGTTATTCGATTTGCGTAATTTTTGGCAGGAGTATACTACATACAATACTATATACAATACATTCTACAATACATTCTTGAAATTCCAAGCAATCGCTTTTGAAAATAGCAGAGCTTTTATGCTAAAAAGTGGGCGGCGCCACGCCTATTTCACCAAAATCCACAAAATTTTTATACAGTTTAGTTTTGCTTAAAAAGCTTATTATGTATGTAAAATCTTATTTATATAACTTATAGAATTATGGAAATATCGCGATTTTAATTTTACGAAGAAATTTTTTAGAACTGTGTTCAAATAGTGGGCGTGTCCGTTCACCGATTTTGTTTATTTTTACAGCAAAGAGTCAGCTTTATATGTTGAACACTTTCTCTAAATATCGTTTCAATAAGTAAATTTTTACCGGAGTTATGGCATGGAAAGTTTTGTGGAATAATCCCCCATAAAAGGGGATGTGCTTGTGTGTTGTGCTTTCGACTTTCTTTGCCCACGAACACTTCAGAGGTGAAATAGAAATTATATACTGCTAGTTTAAGCAAAGTTATAGCATATTCAATATATCTATGATCCTTTTCAAAATCTTTCGTATAAAATTGGGCGTGAACCTAACCCGATTTCGCTAATTTTTTTTCGAAATATTGCCTGTATTAATATATATGTGTGCTGAATTTTATTTTTCTATCTTGAGCGGTTTTTGATTTATGATTAATAATATTTCCAAACTTGACTATATCAAAAGTGGGCGGTACCACTCCCCTTTTTAAAAATTTCTTCAAAAATGTATTTGTTGCCTTAACGCTAAAGTGCACACCAAATATTATCCTCATAGGTGTATTATGTACTGAATAATCACTCCTTTTGTATTTTCGAAAATATTATATATATAGAAAGAGGGCGTGGCTTTTAACCGATTTTGCCTATTTTCAATAGCGCTCGGATATAAGTGAAAAGGAACCTACATACCAAATTTCATTGAGATATCTCAAGATTTACTCAAGTTATCGTGTTCACAGACGGACGGACATGGCTCAATCAATTTCTCTTTTCCTCCTGAACACTTTGATATATATAAGTCAATATCTATCTCGATTCGTTTATGCCGTTACCGTTAGGCGAATGAAGTTAATATACCTTGTGTGCGAAGCACTACTAGGTATAAAAATGAATGTGTGTCTGTGTGTCTGTGTGTCCTTTATAGGCGTCCAAAGTACTCAACCGATTTTTATGAAAGTTTCACAGTATATTCTTGGGATCATGAGTTAAAGCATAGGCTATATTAATTATATATAAAACTACAATTCTTCATAACTCTGAACATATTTGGTGTAAATTAATGATTTTTGGTTATGTGTGTCGATTGGTCAAGATTTATGTAATTTTTTAAAAGTGGGCGGTGCCACGCCCACATTTTTTGTGTTTTGTTTGTACTTCAATAATGTCCAAAGTTTATGGTCGATCTCTTTCAAACTTTCCAGATTGGTTCAGAAGATTGTTGTGTACGATTTAGGCTATAACAATTTTTGGAAAACTAGGCGGTGCCACGCTATATAAAACTACAATTCTTCATAACTCTGAACATATTTGGTCTAAATTAATGATTTTTGATATGTGTGTCCTTTGGTCAAGATTTATGTAAGGCTTTATAAAATTCAAAACGTCATAAGTTTGAATATGTTTGGTCTAAACTAATGATTTTTGGATATGTGTGTCCCTTGGTCAAGAATTATATAATTTGGGAAATGTGGGCCGTGCCACGCCCACATTTTTGTATTCAGTGCTTTGTTTGTACTTCAATAATGTCCCATGGTTGATCTGTTTTAAACTTTTCCAATACGTTAAAATCTTCGTTGTCATACTTATTGAGTTCAAAAGATCCGTTTTTTGAGTTGGACATCCAAGTCTGCTAGTGTACATATAGGATTGAAATATTGTATGTGTGTATGTATGCATAAATTAAGTTGCGTTCTAAACGGATTGACCGATCATAACCAACTTTAGAACAGAAACTGAAAACCATCGATGAATTAAGAGGGATAGGGGAAAAGGTGCGGGCACCTGACATACAAATGGGATTTTTCATGTTGCATATCTCTGGAAGTATTCATGCTAGGCCACTAAAGTTCAACAGCGTTATATGAGGATTATCAAACCACTCATATAAGGATTTGAAGAGCGGGCATAATTGGTATCAGTTTTATCGACTTTATCGAACTTATCTACCTAATTTCGATTTATTCGATGGAATGGAACCAATTTCATCCATTCACGGAATATGTAATTCGACCTCAGGCATGTCTCAATCTCAAGGGGGCGAAAATGGTTGATTAATGAAGTGTTACTCTACTGGAGTACACTGGGTCTCATACATAAAAAGCGAGCATTTGCTCAAGGTGGGTTCTTTATTTTTGTAAAAACAACAACATGTACATGTTTTACTAGAACTAGAAAAATCGAGGCTGCTCCACTGCTCTCTTTTTATGGATAAAGCCCAGTGTCCTTTTCTGGGGTATTATTGATGTACATATATGTGACAGATAATATTAAAACATTCAATGATACATTTAATTTGTTTTCATATATAGGATCTCATCTTATAAATAAAAATGAATGTGTGTCTGTGTGTCCTTTATAGGCGTCCAAAGTACTCAACCGATTTTTATGAAATTTTCACAGTATATTCTTGGGAAAATGGGTTAAAGCATAGGCTATATTAATTTGTAGAAAAGTAGGCGGTGCCACGCCCCCAGTCTATATAAAATTTAATTTTTCTAAACTTTCCAGATTGGTTCAGAAGATTGTTGTGTACGATTTAGGCTATATTAATTTTTGGAAAAGTGGGCGGTACCACGCCACCAGGCTTTATAAAATTTAAATCATCATAACTTTGAATATGTTTGGTCTAAACTAATGATTTTTGAATATGTGTGTCCCTTGGTCAAGAATTATATAATTTGCCCACATTTTTTGTATTCAGTACTTTGTTTTTACTTCAATAATGTCCAAAGCTTATGGTTGATCTGTTTTAATCTTTTCCAATACGTTAAAATCTTCGTTGGGTACGACATACATAGGCTACATTTGTAAACTTTTTGGAAATGTGGGCAGTTCCAAGACCACCAGCTAAGTAATATTTCAATTCGTTATATCTATCCCTGAATGTATTTGCTTTAGTGAGATTTTAACGTTCTTAAATCTTAATCAAAGCATATAATTTTTCTTTTTTGTTATTGCCGTTTATACATATCCAGAGTATTATAGGATTTTCATAAAATCATAATAGTGGCGTTAAGTGGTAGATCTATATATATAAAATTCAAATTATGTAAATATATATGTATGTATGTAGGTATAGATCGACTTGCGTCCTAAACTTATAAACCGATCGTAACCAAATTTTACACACCCACTGTACATCTTCCAGGGATGGTCACAGGCTAAGAAATATTTTGATATATATAGGGGGCGTGGCACCTCCCATACAAATGGAATTTTCCATTGTCCGTATATCTGGAAGATAACGAAAAAGCGGGCGTGGCACCTCCCATACGAATGAAATACTTCTTAGTCGATATCTTTGGAAGTATTTAGGTTAGATCATTGAAACTTGGTGAGGGGTTATATGGAATCGATCCCTACCACCTCCAAAAAAACTGGGGATAACGACAAAGTGGGCGTGGCACCTCCCATACGAATGAAATACTTCTAAGTCGATATCTCTGGAAGTATTTAGGTTGCACCACTGAAATTTGGTGAGAGATTATATGAGATCGATCCGTACGACCTCCAAAACAACTGGGTATAACGAAAAAGTGGGCGTGGCACCTCCTATACGAATGAAATACTTCTTAGTCGATATCTCTGGAAGCATTTAGGTTAGATCATTGAAACTTGGTTAGGGGTTATATGGAATCGATCACTACCACCTCCAAAAAAAAACTGGGGATAACGAAAAAGCGGGCGTGGCACCTCCCATACGAATGAAATACTTCTTAGTCGATATCTTTGGAAGTATTTAGGTTAGATCATTAAAACTTGGTGAGGGGTTATATGGAATCGATCCCTACCACCTCCAAAAAAAATGGGGATAACGACAAAGTGGGCGTGGCACCTCCCATACGAATGAAATACTTCTAAGTCGATATCTCTGGAAGTATTTAGGTTGCACCACTGAAATTTGGTGAGAGATTATATGAGATCGATCCCTACGACCTCCAAAACAACTGGGTATAACGAAAAAGTGGGCGTGGCACCTCCCATACAAATGGAATTTTTCATTGTTCGTATCTCTCTAAGTAGTCGGGTTACCCCACTGAAATTTGGTGAGGGGTTATACGATTAATTTATTTCATTTTTCAAGCTAAATATCTCTAAAAGTATTTAAGGCAGGAACCTGGAAATTGGTATAGAACTAAATGATATCAAAACAATTTTTGCGCATAAAAGTGGGTGAAGTAGTAAAAAATTAATAAAAAAATCTATTTTGAGAAGAACGAAGTTTGCCGGGTCAGCTATATTATATGAATATGAAATCTTAAAGTATATTATTGGTTTTGAAAGGCCCCCTAACTACTTACATCCCGAGCAACGCCGGGTACCCTGCTAGTATAGGATATAATTAAATAAATACTAACTACACATCTGCCCAGCAGCGCATAATGGTTTTTGTCATACTCATTGAGTTCAAAAGATCCGTTTTTTGAGTTGGACATCCAAAAAATTAATTTCTTTATACCAAAGAAGTTAAATCCAGAAATATTGTATACCCTAAAGCACTGCAATAAATGAAATGTTAAAAATTAATAGAAAAATATTTGAAAATGTATTTCTAGGGAAGTCACTGGTCAGGCAGAACAACGTCTGCCGGGCCTGCTAGTATATTATATTTTATTTATAAATCGATAAAATTGGTTTATGGTAGCTAAAATATGAAATATATGTTTTTGACTCGACGTGTTGTAGATTTCGTGAAAATACAGCATCGATTGTAGTTCCCGATTTTGTTGTTGCTTCATTTGGCTTAGTATTTAAAATTAAGCCAAATTTTTCTCTCAAAAATCTAGATAGCGGAAAGGAGTTTTCCGATCCAAAATTAACATTGAAATCGCCTGACAGAATTAGTGGTGTTTACCTTTATCACGACCATCACCATCCGCAGTGCTGTAAGCCAGCAGACAACTATCAATGAATGATATTATTTCTCTCATGCTCTTGTTCGGCCTTATATAGATGGCCACAATGATGATGTTCTTTCGGTTCACCATTTGACAGTTTGCAAAGCCTTTTGCCATTGCTGATGCATATGTTTGACATTGTCTAGCGGCCATTTGTGTGCTTGGCGTAACAACATTTCCAGCATTACATACTTGATTATAAAATATTGCCACTCCTCCTGCTCGAACACTTGCTCGCTTATGGTGAACTACGCAACTTATGTATATATGGAACATTGACTTCTTCATCTTTACTTAACCACGTTTCAGATAAAATCACAATATTAGATTTCCTTATCACGGCATCATTCAAATCGGCAGAATGTGCTCGGAGGCTTTGGCAATTGAAAGAATATATAGATAACTCATTCACTTGTGTTATGCGTTCAATAATTTGCTTATCTACCATTTCTAAACTATTCAGCGCAAGTCTTCTAAATTCGGTTTGTAAATGAGACTCAGATATGTTATCGACTTTTGAATGAGTTGTATCGATGATGCATTGCTGATCTGTTGCGTCCTCTGAATTGTTCTTCGGCCGATTCAAATTACTGCACTGCGTACGCATTATCCTCAAAAGTACTGCGAAGTTTGGAAATGCTGATGGTCTTCTTCCATTTCTTGGCTTGAGTCGGAAGCAGGACATCCATCAAATTGCTTATGTTTTACAGTTTCAGATGTTGCTTGGGTTGAGGTACCTCTAACATGTGCTGAATATTCAGATGATGCTGCATTCTTAAGCACCTTTTGCCGTATTCTGTGTTCGCGGGAGCGATCAGTTGCGGTTTTCGCTACCTTGGTGTTGTTCGGAGATCTGAAAATAGATTATTGTTTAAATGCTGTATCATGCTCATATGGAACAGTTCTGGACCTTCCTAAATTGATTTCGCATGATACATTTTGAGACTCAGCTATGTTATCTAGTTTTGAATGAGTTATAACGATGATGCATTGCTGATCTGTTGCTTCCTCTGAAAGGTTCTTCGGTCGATTCAAATTACTGCACTGCGCGTGCATATTATTGGTTGATGGGGTTTTTAAAAGTACTGCGAAGTTTGGTTGATGGACATCAGCTTGTACGATAAATTGCTGATGTTCTTCGATTTCTTGGCTCGAGTCGGAAGATGTTGCTGGGGTTGAGGTACCTCTAAGATATGCTGAATATGCAGATAATACTGCATTCTTAAGCGCCTTTTGCCGTGTTCTGTGTTCGCGGGAGCGATCAGTTGCGGTTTTTGCTATTTTTCGACCTATTTCAAAACTTTTTCCCCTTCTCGGGATTGTTGGTTGACTTTTTTTGGCATTTTAAAATATGTGTAGTACGTTTTTTCCCCTTCTCGGGATTGTTGGTTGACTTTTTTTGGCATTTTAAAATATGTGTAGTACGTTTTTTAAGTTTGTGCTAAAAATATAGTTATATATGTATGTATATCTGTGTCAACCAACTAAAGTAACCTAACTCGATCTGTGACAAAATGTAAAATTAGCTTAAGTGAAATAAACAAAGAATGTACAATTTGCCTTAGTAATCAAACTCAATTACAGACCTATCTTGTATTATCTTACACTTCTTATAGTCAATTGTAGTTAAGGATATACAGATGAGTTTCTAATAGATGTCGTTTAAAAAGAGCGAATTATAGGCTTTTTTAATTAATCGTTATAATATATTTTGAAATATCGAGTTAGATTACTTTAATAAAATGCCACAGATATATACTCTTCCGACAAATTAACTAGTTTTGAGCTAGCGCAGAACTAATATGAAGGCCAGGCCGCCTAGACAGCCAACTGTAGTATTCCGGACAGAAAATGTGGCTTGGTTCAAACACCCGCTCACAAACGAATATCAACACATACTAAAGGCTACTTCGATTTTCTATTATACTTAATTATTTATTGGTCAAAAATAGGTACGGCAAAAACGCATGCTCTGATAGGAACTTGTTTCACACACGCCCTCACCTCACCCTCAGAATTTAATATTGTCTATAAATTGCAAGAGCGAGATGCAAAATATGAGTGAAAGAGTTAGTTGACAAAAATAGCGGAACGCTTTTTCATTCATAAATCTTCAGGAAAATGTAACCAAAGTCGCACGTTTAAGCTATTTTAAAAGAAGATAATAAAATATTTCCAAATCTAATAAAATATGAAATAATAAATTATGGACAAAATTTCAGTCGAAAAAACTGAGCTATGACAATCGAAATATTTCACGCAAAAGCAGGCGATCATAAAAACTAGCGCGCGCCTGCTCAAAAATTCCATTCGCCCCTTTGTCTGCCCAAGAAGAACAAGCATGCGTCATCCAACAGAAATTTTGCAACATCAAATCATATGAACATTATTATATGAACGTATAAACTGCTGTGTTAGCCGTCAAATAGTCAGCCATGTGTTTGGCGCATATGCTAAGCATTTGGCCTTGTAGATTTTTATTGCGAGTTCGAATCTCGCTGGCGGTCATCAACTCATATTTTTCTTTTTTTTTTTTGCAATAACTTATTTCATTCCCGCCAACGTCTGACCAGCAAGCACAAAAAAGAAGACAAAATTTGACAAAGGCAATGTTTTTGGGGTCGTTCGTTTTGGAAAGCAGAAAGGATTTTGTGATGCAATTGCATCGAAATAATTCAATGCACCATAGAAAATGGTTGAAAAATTGCCAAAACTCATCGAATTTTTAACATTTCATATCGAACTTAAATGATAATTAAATAAAAACATTTCAAATTGTCACTTTGTTTTTATGTTTGGTTTTTCTATTATATTATTTAAAAAAAAAAATATTTATGAAACAAAGAAAAAAATGTAGGCAGCTACTGGGTACAGAACCTGCAACTCGTGTGCCCAAAGCCAAACTACCAACACCTCGGCCATACTCATTGTTGACGTAATGTTGTCAAACAAAGCATTTCAAAATATTGTCGGCAAGTTGTGTTTGTTCGTTGGCAGCGCTTCCGTTGGTTTGTACGCACAAACATTCATACTCCTTTAGTTATTGCATACGCTGCCTAGACGCTCAGTGATATATTTCGCACTCTTTTAATTTCTATGAGATTTTGACTGCATTAATACTATAGCAAAGTCCTTTCCCTCGGACTATTTCAACAAGCGGTAAGTAACCTATTAAACCCCGTTTATCGTGTTATGGAGACAAATTATTTGTTTTTGAGTAAAGTTCTATGCGCTGTTTATATTTTCCAATAGCAATCGAACCACAAACCGGAAGCAGATTGACTAACGGAATTGCGATCATCTTTGTGTGATGGGCGACTTCAACCTTCCTAATTTAAATTGGACTAAAAATACTTCCAATTCCCCATTAACTGCAATTGCAGTCTGCAAGTGATGTTACTAACCTTAACGAGATATACGTAGTAGATAGCTTTCTAAGCATAGATTTAAGGCAAATTTACTGCTACCCAAATCGACTTGGTCGCACCTTAGATTTAGTTTTTTTAAGTGATAATCTCAACTTCACTGTGCTTGATTGCGATTCTCCTATCACACAGTCTGATATGCATCATGTTCCGAAAGAGATAAATCTCGGGTTTTATACATTTGCCAAAGCTGAAAACGATACAGCTAATTTTTATTTTAATTTCAAGCGATGCTATTTTTTGGACTTGAACTAACTATTTCTTGAAATAAATTGGGATAACCTGTTCCAAAATTCAGATACTACCAGTTATTTCGATTTATTTAGATCTATGGTTGTAAACGCTCTATTGCTTTGAGCTCGAACAAAAAGTATAAAGTTCCCTGGCATAACGCAGCCTTGATGAGAATTTGTAATTTGAGAAATGAATACTTTCGTAAGTTCAAAAAGAGTAATAACTTAGTGTTCTTTGATAAGTATAAAGAGTGCGAAAGGAAGTTCACATGTCTGGACAAATTCTTGCATAGAAATTACATTCTAAGTTTCGAAGAAAACTTAAAAGTGAATTCAAAATCGTTTTGGAACTTTGTCCTTGGCGACAATACAGTTGATTCCCCTGCAGATGAGGCAAATCCGTCGCTGAATATTTCATGGCTTTTTGAATGCATCATCCAGGACAAATTGCTATTTTTCGTAAAGAATATTGTGTGTCAAGAGCAACATGGCTTTCTTCCGTGACGCTCAACTGTGACTAACCTGGCTATTTTTTCTGACTGCATCGCAGCATTTCAGTCTGGTTGTCAAGTTCACACAGTTTATACGGACTTTTCTAAAGCATTTGGTCGGGTTTCCCATTTAGTCTTGGTTAAAAAGCTTGCCTGTATGGGTTTCCACTCTGCTTTTCTCAGTTGGATTGAATCCTACCTACAAAATCGCAGTTGTAGGGTTGCTGTCGACAGTGTCAGGTCTTCACCTGTCGTTGTCTGCTCTGGTGCTCCCCAAGGAAGCATCTTAGGACCACTTATCTTTATTCTCTTCATTAATGATATTCGCTCTTGCTTCTCTACAGTAAATAGTCTGCTATATGCGGATGATCTAAAAATTTACTCACCTATTTACAGTCATCGTGACTGCACTAATGAAACTAGATTTGGATAAATTGTGTACCTGGTGTGATAATAATCGGTTAACTTTAAACTTAAAAAAATGTTTTCATATAACTTTCTCAGAACGCCCAAATTTTACTGATACGTTATATCACTTATCTAAATCAAATCGGCTGTCGAGCGATGCGGTTGTCTTGTTTGCGGTGCTCCGTGTTCTTATTATTTTCAATTGTTATTTTGTACTGTGTACAATGCATGCACATGTCTACATACAGACGGTATATTAAAATATATATATATATCCAAAACGCTTGCATATATAAATGCTTACATATATATGCAAGCGCAAGCAGCGGCTTAATTACCGACCGCCAACGTAAACAAACTCCCAGCCAAAATTATTGCTGATGTTATGTTACGCTTTTATATGCTTTGACAAAATATGTATATTTATGTATGTGCATATGTACATACATATGCCCATGCATGCATTGGAATGCATTCTCTCTTGATTCTCTTTTGCTTTAGTATGTAAGAATTAGAGTAAATATGTATCGTAGTAAATAAGTAAAAAGTAAGAAATATTTTGTATAAATAGGTTAACATTTTTATAATAAAACAGAATGATTCTTTGGCACGCAGCCAACACACCAAATTATTTCATTCTCTGGATGCTTCCTTTTCATGGCGATCCTGTCAAAGAATTTGTAAATAAGGACAAACGTAGCAAAGAAATTTGTTGCAGTCCTTTCAATAATATTAGGACAGGACATACGCAGCAAGGCAACTTGCTGCTGTCCTTTTAATAAAAATAGGACCAGGACAAACGTAGCAACTTGCTGCTGTCCTTTTTAATAAATCAAAAAAAAAACTAGTAAGGAAGTCTAAGTTCGGGTGTAACCGAACATTAAATACCTAGTAGTGATCTGTTTTGGTATCCTAATTTACTCAGGTCTATTTTAATACATACCTGTAAATTTGTTATAAAGGCAACTGATTGTTTTCGATAAAAACACTTCTGTTGCGAGTGGTAAATTAAATTATTACTAAATAACAAAATATAAATACCTTTCCTCATGTTCATGAAAGGTATGAAAATAAAAAAAATTAATAAAAAAAAAGGCAGTAGGGTGTTAACTACTTGCCCGTAAATCTTGCTTGTTTGTTATTCGATTTGGGTAATTTTTGTCAGGAGGATACTACATACTATTGGGAAGTATCTCACAAAATTTCATTGAAATACATTCTTGAAATTCCAAGCAATCGCTTTTGAAAATAGCAGAGCTTTTATGCTAAAAAGTGGGCGGCGCCACGCCTACTTCACCAAAATCCACACAATTTTTATACAGTTTAGTTTTGCTTAAAAAGCTTATTATGTGTGTAAAATCTTATTTTTATAACTTATACAATTATGGAAATATCGCGATTTTAATTTTACGAAGAAATTTTTTAGAACTGTGTTCAAATAGTGGGCGTGTCCGTTCACCGATTTTGTTTGTTTTTACAGCAAACAGTTAGCTTTATATGTTGAACACTTTCTCTAAATATCGTTTCAATAAGTCAATTTTTACCGGAGTTATGGCATGGAAAGTTTTGTGGAATAATCCCCCATAAAAGGGCGGGGCCACGCCCATTTTCCAAAAATGTTGTGCTTTCGACTTTATTTGCCCACCAACACTTCAGAGGTGAAATAGAAATTATATACAGCTAGTTTAAGCAAACTTATAGCATATTCAATATATCTATGATCCTTTTCAAAATCTTTCGTATAAAATTGGGCGTGAACCTAACCCGATTTCGCTAATTTTTTTTCGAAATATTGGGTGTATTAATACATATATGTGTGCTGATTTATGATTAATAATATTTTGATTTATGATTAATAATATTTCCAAACTTGACTATATCAAAAGTGGGCGGTACCACTCCCCTTTTTAAAAATTTCTTCAAAAATGTATTTGCTGCCTTAACGCTAAAGTGCGCACCAAATATTATCCTTATAGGTGTATTATATACTGAATAATCACTCCTTTTGTATTTTCGAAAATATTATATATATAGAAAGAGGGCGTGGCTTTTAACCGATTTTGCCTATTTTCAATAGCGCTCGGAGATAAGTGAAAAGGAACCTACATACCAAATTTCATTGAGATATCTCAAGATTTACTCAAGTTATCGTGCTCACAGACGGACGGACGGACGGACGGACATGGCTCAATCAATTTCTCTTTTACTCCTGAACATTTTGATATATATAAGTCAATATCTATCTCGATTCGTTTATGCCGTTACATACTACCGTTAGGCGAATGAAGTTAATATACCTTGTGTGCGAAGCACTACTACACTGAAATAAAAAAGTTGAAAGTGCACATTGAAAGTAACATATCAAAACCACTTTCAAGCGATTGATGGTAATACTGTAAATATTACAGTATTTACTGTAAAATTGGCAGTAAAAACTTGTGATTTTTGCATAATGATATGAGTCCACTTTAAAATTTACAGTAATTCATTTCAATATGATAGTATATTCGAAGAATGATAGGGGCCCACTTTCAAAATTTATATTACCCACTGTTGGACGAAAAATTACAGGGTTTACTATCAATTTGACGGCCGCTTACTGTAGATTTTTTTTTCAGTGTAAGTATAAAAACTAGGACATACGCGGCAATACAATTAGCTGCTTTCTTCGTAAATTAATTGAGAATACAGATCCACGAATATTTTATGGACGATTTCGATAAAATCTTAAAAAAGTGGGAACACTTCCATGCCGCCCAAAAAGTAAATATAAAAGTTGGGCCCAAGCCCCTTACAGTAGAGGAGTTTTTGAAAAAGCAATAGAAACGAAAAGAGGAGGCCTTAACAAAGATACCCCAGGTACCAGAACCAACGCCTAAGCGAAAGCGTGGGGATAAACGGTACAAGCACAAAAAGATGTTAAGAGAGCTGCACGAACAGCTCAGGCAGGCAGTTGATAAGACACAACAGGAAATTATAAAGAAGCAAATAACAACAGAAAAATTTCTTTACAAGTTATTATAAGCGGCATAATAAGTGGAATATAAGACGTCCCAGAAACCAAATAAATCAGATGCAAGACGTTCCCGAAGACCAATAGCCTCCTGGTAGGGCTATTAGGAGTATATATTTTTATTAGCTTAAATTAATTTGAATATTAAGAATTTCAATATGTACTAAAATTTGTTTAAATAAACCAAAAATGCTTAGGGATAAAAACCCTATTGTCTGGGATACCTCGGAATAAAAATCGAAGTTAGAAATTTAGAAAAAGAATTACAATTTCTAACTGGATTTTGGAAGTCCATAAGTATGACCAGGCAAATTCTTAATAGATTGTTAAACCCAGGTGGGATTTTAATGTTGGAGAATGCGAGGGAGAGATTTTACAACTCACGTGAATGGAGAAATGAAGGTTTCCAAATAGAAGCGATAGAAGATGGTTTTTTCAATTCAATAATAACAAAGTTTATTCAAAAGATATAGTCTACGTGTAAATCACTTTAACCTTCAATGGTTTACAATGTTTAGCAAAATATATGTCGTTATATATTATGTAGATAATTCGAACCTTCAATGGTTTACTGGCCTTAGTACTATACAATATTTAAATTTGTAATTACGTTAATTCAATGATTTGGTAAATGCACTTGTTTAACAAAAGAGATGGGGAAAACGCGAGGGTAATACTTATTGTGGCTGCAACTGCTGATGCTTGATGATGGTAAAGATGATCTGCTTTGCTGGCTGCCGAATGTTTAAAGAGCAAGAAATTAGAGGCGCTCAGCGCATATATAGGCAACACTGGAAGCCGGTTCCAATGTACAGGAAAGTTCCTGGCCAGTCCATGAATACAGTCAATAAGCGAGTATGAAGATAATTTGTAGGGTTGCAAGGGAGATGTGTGGTGAGCTTAAGGACGGTGTCACTTAAGCGTCACCGTGATTTAAGTAACGCAGGTCACTTAAACATCGCGCCCGCCTTGCACCGGTGCAACTATATCTCTTAGCTTTCTTAGTTCCTCGATCAGTCGGTTGAACTGCGCACGAGCATCGGGTCCTCTACGCGGGACTGGGGCGTCTTCGGGGTTCTCGCCTGCTTCGCTACGGTGAAGCAACGTGTGGTGCATCCTATGGCAAATGCGACAGGACTCTGGCGACTAGCATTCGCGTACGTTGTAGTGGTTTCGTGCTAAGCAATTTGGACAGTAGCGGTGGATTGCCACACACTGCCTGCGCTCGCTGATGCTCATATTTAAAAACTGCGGACATAGCCGCAACGAATGATACCGCTTACATAGCTGACACATATGTAGATGTGGATTGCGTGGTGCACGTATTGGTGACGGCAGTCGAGGTGAAGAACGCCTGTAAAGAAAGCAGACTTTAGTAATATGTTGATAAATATATTGAATATGTGGTTAGGTATGTGAGTGAGTGAGTGAGAGGTGTGATGTTTAGTGTTTAGTGGGAGGAGGCAAATCAGGAGAAATTGGTAAGGGGCATAGCTTGACGATTGGTCTAGTAAAAAGCCCATGTTGAGTCCTAACGTCAGCAACCCGGACGTGGTTATCTGATCCGTAGTAAACCTTCTCGATGCGACCCAAACGCCATTCCTGTGGGGGTAGTAAATCATTTTTGATAACCACAAAGTCGCCAACAGACAGATTTTCCTGTGGTTGTTTCCATTTGTATCGTTGATGTAGCTGCTTCAAATACTCCTCCTTCCAGCGCTGGGCAAATTGCTGATGCAGAATCTTCAGCTTCTCCCAGCGGTTTTGAAGCGAAAGATTGTCTATCTGGGGTTCCGGTGGAGCCAACAATGGGGCGCCACGAAGAAAATGACCTGGGGTCAGAGCTAGTAGATCATCAGGGTTGTCAGACATAGGAGAAAGGGGTCTGGAGTTCAAGACTGCTTCGATGCGTGCAAGTAGTGTAGCGAGTTCCTCATAGGTGAAGTGATGACTTCCAACAGTACGCTTGAAGTGTACTTTGAAGCTTTTTACTGCAGCCTCCCAGAGACCGCCCATATGAGGAGCATTAGGGGGTAAAAATTGCCACTCGAAGCCGTGTAGGGAGTATTTTGCTTGAAGATCCTGAGAAGCCTCTTTGATAAAACGGTCGAAGTCCTTTTGTAGCGTTCTTTGTGCTCCGACGAAGTTTTTTCCATTATCCGAGTATATTCGTTTTGGTAATCCTCGTCTTCCAACGAAACGAGTGAAGGCTGCTTGGAACGCTTTACTTGATAAGTCAGAGCACGGCTCTAGATGAATTGCTTTCGTTGAAAAGCATACGAAAACGCAAACGTAGCCTTTCACCATGGATGATTTTCGGAGAGCCGATGATTTAAGGTCAAACGGACCTGCGAAGTCCAAGCCGGTAAAGGTGAATGGGAGGGAGAAGTTGGACCGTTCTGGTGGTAAAGCTGCCATGATTTGAGATTGGGTGTTCTTCTTGAAAATGGTGCACGTTTTACAGCTGCGAATACAGAATTTAATTTTAGATTTCAGTCTAGGTATGAAATACTCCTGCCTAACCGTCCTGACCATAAGTTGATGCTCTGCATGCATCAATAGATGATGAATGAATTGGAGGTAAAGGTAGCAGAATCTCGAATTCTCGGGGATAATAATAGGGAATTTTTCGTTGTATGGGAGATCTGAGTTGGCTAAGCGACCATTTACTCTAAGAAGTTCATTTTTATCGAGAAAGGGGTTCAATGGCAAAAGTGTGCTCTTTTTGGAGATCGGTTCCTTGTTGGAGAGTTTAACGTACTCGTTAGGGTAGCATCTTTCCTGGCTGAGTTTGATCAGGCGTGTTTTCACAAATTGGATTTCCGCTTGAGTGATAACGACAGATTGGTATTTTTCAATGGACTGTATAGGTTTGGTTCTGCGAATAAAACGGAAAAGATATGCTATCACTCGAAGAGCTTTCGGCCAAGATGAAAACCGATCTAAAATATCTACTTTATTTTCCAAAGTGTGTAGAGCCACGACTTTCCTTTCTTCTGGCGGCCTAATGGTTTTAGGAGCCGATGCAGGCCATTGGTCAGGAGGTTTGAGTAGCCAATCTGGACCGGACCACCATAGTGGTTGTTCGGTTAACTCCTGAGGCCGACATCCACGCGTTCCGAGATCTGCCGGGTTGCATTTAGTGGGTACGTGGCGCCATTTGATATTTCCTACATTTTGAATAATTTGTGATGTGCGATTGGCTACGTAGACTTTCCAAGTGCATGGCGGTTTTTCAAGCCATGACAGAACTATCGATGAATCAGACCATAAAAATAATTCGATTTCTCCAAGGGGAAGTTGACTGGTGAGATTCTTGATACATTTAGAAAGTAAAACTGCACCGCACAGCTCTAACCGCGGTAGACTTACTGTTTGTAGGGGAGCAACTTTGGTTTTAGAGAAAAGTAGATGGGAGGAGACTTTGCTAAGTGACTGAGAACGGAGGTAAATGGCGGCACAATATGCTTTCTCCGAAGAATCGCAAAATCCGTGCACTTGTATTTTGTTGTTGGGAGAAAACTCCGTCCATCTTGGTATTCGGATTTGTTCTATAAAAGGGAGGTCGGATACAAACTGCTGCCATTTCTGCAGTGAAGGTGGCTTAACACATTCGTCCCATTCAGTGCCTTCTAACCAAATCTGTTGCAACAATATTTTGGCTTGAATAAGTATAGGCGCTAGCCATCCTGCGGGGTCAAAAAGTTTCGAAACCGAGGATAAAATTTGCCTTTTCGTGGCACTGACCGATGATTTTATAGGCTCGATTGTGTAGGAGAAGGAATCGTTAAGCGCATTCCATCGAATACCAAGAGTTTTAGTCGAACTTGAACTATCGAACTTTAGAAACTCTGAATCCAATAAGTCTTCGTTTGGGATTTCGTTGAGAAGTTCGGGATGGTTTGCGGTTATCTTTTTGAGGGGAAAACCAGCGGATTTTAGACATTGAATGGTTTGGGATTGGGCCTGAATGCATGAGGGAATGTCATGTCCGCCTGATAGGATGTCGTCAACATATGTCTCTTTAGTCAAAATTCGCTGAGCTAGAGGGTGAGTGCTTTTGGAGTCATTTGCGAGCTGATGTAATGTCCGTATGGCAAGGTACGGCGCGCAGTTTACTCCAAATGTAACCGTCTTTAGTGCATAATCGGCGAGTTTTGCGTCTTGACTTCTACGAAAGATAATTCGCTGGTATTCATGATCGTTCTCATGTAAAAGTATCTGGCGGTACATCTTTTGAATATCCCCATTAAAGACATATTTGTATAAACGCCAGTTGATGATGACAAACATAAGGTCGGCTTGGAGAGTGGGACCTATGTAAAGAATGTCATTCAGGGATGTACCGGAGGAAGTAGACTTGGACGCATTAAAAACCACCCGAACTTTTGTGGATGTACTATCTGGCTTAACCACCGAATGATGGGGAAGATAATAAGAGAAATATTTTCCATTTTCATGGATTTCGTTGGGATTGGTCGGCTTCATATGCTCCATAGACAGATATTCTTCTAGTACACGGTTGTACTCGTTTTTCAGGTCAGGAGTTTTTTGAAGCATATGTTCCATACGAATTGCTTGCTTCATCGCTTGCGTTCGAGATGGGCCAAGAGAGAGGTGGGAGGGGAAATTAGACTTAAAGGGCAACCGCAAAACATAGCGTCCATCATCACGTCGGTAAGTTGTTTCTTGGTAGAATGACTCACAAACGATGTCGTCATCTGATGGTGTATGGGTTTCCTGAACTTCCTCTAATTCCCAGAAACGCTTAAGTTGGGAGTTTAGATTATCATCGGCTGTTTCGGTGGCATATGTATGAAAGGTGGAACATGGTGTTGCAATTAAAGGTCCACTCAGATACCAACCGAAAATTGTATTTTGCGCCAGCAGACTTCCCAGAACTTTATGCTTGATTCCTTGCAATAAGATTTGTGGTATTAAATCGGACCCAATGACAAGATCGATTTGACCAGGGGTGTAGAAAAAGGGATCGGCGAGGTCTAGGTCTTTAATTTCAGAGAGATTTGGCTTAGGTATTTGGAACGAGGGGAGAAAACTAGTAAGTTGTTTGAGAACAATCGCATCGGTATTGATGCGAATATTATACCGCTTGGATATAATTGTAAGTTTGCAAACTCGGTTTGCATTTTCAACTACTTTGCCGCCCATTCCGGTGACTGCGAAGTTTTCCCTATATGTCGGTAGCTGGAGAAGGTTTTGAACCTTTTGGGAGATGAAAGTTTTTTGAGAGCCTTGATCGATTAACGCTCGCAGCAGATAAAGAGAACCCATGTGTTCGATGTGAACTTGGGCAGTTGGTAAGAGAGTCTTTTCCCTGTTTGCGGAAAAATTTGCTTGAATTTTTTGATTGCTACCAGGGGAATTCTTCGAGGGGGATGGAGAGTCTTCAACGTCGCCTTCGGTTATGTCGAAGATAGGATGTCTAGATTGCTGTTTGGATTCGGTGTGCAACAACGTGGTTGCGTTTTTGGAGAAGTTAGACGAAGTCCTAGCCGGGGCCTTTGATACGGGCCTGGAGTTTGCTTGTGGATGTAGCAAAGTGTGGTGATTTTTCCTGCAATGTAGACATCGGAATTGGCTAGAACAACTGGACAGGGTGTGGTTGTAGGCGAGACAGTTGCCGCAGTACTGGTTTCGCTCTACGAACTTAGTGCGTTCCGATACACTAAGCTTTTTAAAATCAGGGCAAGATTTCAAAGGGTGATTCAGGTTGCATAAATTGCATTTTACGGCTGGGTTTATATTCTGGGAGTGATAGGCTTGTACTTTGGGGGTGGGTTTGGGAGTAACTGGTGTGCGCGGCTTTGCGCCTTTGTATCCCTGCAGACGTTCGACTACCTCATATCGACTGGTTAAGAACTGGTTCATCTGGGACCAGTTAGGGAGTTCCTTTCGGGATTCTAGGGACTGCTCCCAAAGGGAGAGTGTTTCCTCAGGAAGCTTGCTTGAACATAAATAAATAAGGATAGGATCCCAATCCGAGACAGAGACTCCTTGAGCTTTCAGTACTACTAAGCAATCGTTAATTGTATTTTGAACTTTTTGAATGCCCTCGCTACTTTCGGTGGTGACAGGTGGGATATTAAATAAAGTCTTTAGCTGCTTATCAATGAGGATACGTCTGTTCTCAAACCGATTTTTAAGCGCTTCCCAGGCTAAAGAGAAATTCCCATCACAAAGAGTATACTGCTTAACGATAGCTCCCGCTTTTCCGCGTGTTTTATTTCTAAGATGAAAAAGCTTCTGGGCTGGAGTCAGTTTGGGATGGTTCAAATATACTGCCGTGAACATATCACGGAAAGAGGGCCAGTCTTCGTAGCTACCGTAAAATATTTCGGTATCGCAGGGGGGTACCTTGATGCACGGCATCGAATTTGGAGGGAAAGAGGTGGAGAGAGATTGACGTGAGGTGATATCGGTTTCAAGTAAAGCACGTTGAAGAATTTTGATCTGGTCTAATATGTGCGCCTTGCAGATATAAAATGAATCAGAACACAGTTGGAATTTCTTATTGGCTTCTTCTTGAAAGTCCGCATTTTCCCCACTCAATTCTACCAGACAGACTTTTTCAAATGAATCTCTTAACATCTCCCACCGGCTATTAAGATCCTGTAATTTGACCTCTAACAGGGTGTCCGTTTGGTCGGCTGGTTCCTCATTCTCAAAATTCGTACAGAGCTTAATTAAGTTATTCGAATCGAATATAAATTTGGACATAATAGTTGTTGAGAGAGCCATGGTGGTGAGATTCAGGGAAACAGATATGGGATTTTAATATTAAAGTCGATAATATTAATGGAAGTGGTATTATTGTCTGATCGCAGACTGTTTCAAAATAAATCTGCTAAACCACGTTAATCTGTAGAAATACTGGCTTACAAACCCAATATACACGTTTTATATTTTACGTGAAAATTCTATGGCGAAAATTACGTCTGATTTTTTTTTCCGTGTACTGCGCTCGCACCAAATATTACAAATGATGGTGGAGAAAAATAGAATAAACTCTAAATTTTCTCTCAAGATTATTGTTGGTGAGATGGAGATGCCTTGCAGGGGCGTTAGAGAGTATGGAGGGACTTAAAATAATAAGTCGAGAGAGATTTCTTAAATTTGAAATCTGATGAGATGAAAAAGTACTATGTACAAAAGCCAAAAATTTCGGTGTTCCAATAAATTAGTAAAAAATGAATTTCTACTACTTTACAATAATATTGCTGCTATTTATAATAAAGATTTATTATAGCATTCATAAATGATGTAATTTTCAACACCACGTAGCACTTCACCAAAATGGTGCGTTGGGATATTGCTGTTGTTTTTCGTAAACAAGTGCCTAACTGCAAATATTTTGCATGAAAAACAATATGAGGGTGGGTTTAAATATACATATGTATGTATGTATTTTCGCAAAAATGTGCCGTTTTCTATGTTGAAGCACTTATCTTCAAAAATTATAAAAATGAATATTCACTTGTTGAATGTGATTTTATATGTACGTTTATGTATTTATGTATATATAATGATATGGGCATGAGACGGGATTTACGTATGTACTTTTATGCAGGAGGGTATTTAGCGCTACAATAAGGCCCAAATCTAACCTCAAATATGTATGTATGTATGTCGGTTCGCGCCGGCAAATCTAGCAGTTTCCATATATTTACATACGTACATATATAAATGCCGGTCTCGGATAACGGTATTTGTGCCGTTCAAATAAAAATTGGTCAATTTGATGACTCACCTGGACATATTTTTGGCAAAAATATACAATAATATCAATATCCCTCGTTGCGCCAGGAATTGCGATGGCGATAAATGATATTTAGCTCGTTATTTTTCCTGTCCCTCGTTGCGCCAGGAGTTTCGATGGCGAGAATGTTGTACCGTCCCTCGTTGGGCAGCCGGCAGTGAAACTATGCACTTTTCTTTTGTGTAATAATTTTGTTAAAAAAGTTTTAATTTACACTTTTTTTATATGTTTTTGTCAAATAAGTTTACGTTCACTTTACTTTCTTTCAGTTCTTACTTTAATTCAGTTTAATTTCCGCGCAATTTTATAGTTTCACTTTTTTCTGCTTATTTTTCTGCTGGTGATAATGCTGCCGTTGCTGTCCAAATGTAAAAAGAACAAGAAGGGGTGTGTTCAGCTAGTGCATAGCTGACGAAAATCTAAGGCCAGTGTTGTTCACGCGTGGTTGTATAGGGACATTTTAGGGAATTTGTGCGTTGCCAATTTGCTGATTCAAATTTGGCTCGCAAGGACCAATGTTAAACCCAGGTGGGATTTTAATGTTGGAGAATGCGAGGGAGAGATTTTACAACTCACGTGAATGGAGAAATGAAGGTTTCCAAATAGAAGCGATAGAAGATGGTTTTTTCAATTCAATAATAACAAAGTTTATTCAAAAGATATAGTCTACGTGTATATCACTTTAACCTTCAATGGTTTACAATGTTTAGCAAAATATATGTCGTTATATATTATGTAGATAATTCGAACCTTCAATGGTTTACTGGCCTTAGTACTATACAATATTTAAATTTGTAATTACAGTAATTGAATGATTTGGTAAATGCACTTGTTTAACAAAAGAGATGGGGAAAACGCGAGGGTAATACTTATTGTGGCTGCAACTGCTGATGCTTGATGATGGTAAAGATGATCTGCTTTGCTGGCTGCCGAATGTTTAAAGAGCAAGAAATTAGAGGCGCTCAGCGCATATATAGGCAACATTGGAAGCCGGTTCCAATGTACAGGAAAGTTCCTGGCCAGTCCATGAATACAGTCAATAAGCGAGTATGAAGATAATTTGTAGGGTTGCAAGGGAGATGTGTGGTGAGCTTAAGGACGGTGTCACTTAAGCGTCACCGTGATTTAAGTAACGCAGGTCACTTAAACATCGATAAAGACAATTTTTCTCCATTAGAGTGGTTAAAGAATTTTTTTTTTAAATTAATAATAAAATCTTGTTATGGAGAACCTCTTTCCTGATAACCTTGATTACGAGGCTATCAACAGTATCGTTGATAACTTGGAATCAGCAAGCACACAAGAGGCAATTGGAAAATTAAGAAAAATAAAAGCTTAAAGGCAGGCGGAAAAAGATCTAGTTTGGCTTAGGAAATGGTGGAGACTAATCGAAATGCCTGAGGAACCCACAATAGAAAACGCATTACAACCATTATTGACCACTGCTGAGGAAATATATAGGTTCGAAGCCAAATTTATGGGACGACCAGACCCACATTAGAATAAGATATGCAATTATAAGAAGGAAAAAAGTGTTAAATAAGAAAAGTAAAAGAAAAAAAAAAAAAAAAATTTTTGTTTTCATTTGTTGTATTTTTTTGTTTTCTTTTGTTGTATTTTTTTTTCTTTTTGTCAATGGGAGGCCACGAATCGAAACTGGAAGAGCCTAATGCGAATGTGATCAATTCCATTCAAGTAATTGACCACACTGAAGCATTGGACTTCATAGAGGTAATGCTCTTGATTGTGACGGTCTGCACATGTCTGAATCTGTTTTTAAAAATATACTTAATCAATAACAAGATATTGAAGAAGAAATACCAGAGTCGCGCCTAAATTCTAATGCTTTCAATACTTCAGTTTCTTTTTCTTTTGCCTTTAACTTTCAATTATCCATTCGTTGAACTCTTGCTTCCTTCTTTTGACTTTGGACAGGGACAGTCATAATGGCAGCGCTATTGGGATTTATCCTGACAGCTTGTGGCATCATGGCATTAAGAGTAGGAGCAAGCTGAGTGACCATACCGGGGTTCCCTGCTTGGATTTTAATCTGAGTAGGTGGTACTTGGTATGGCACGCAGCTAGAGACGGACGCTAAGTAGAAGATAGTGACGACTTGTTTAAGCTACCTTACCGGTGATCTAGCATTACCGGTAAGTGAGGTTTGCAAAGAGTCGACACGATGAGAGTAGGGAGGTGTGTCATCCACGCTTCGGGGTTCGTCACCGGGCATGTAGTGCCACACCTAAAAGGACAGTACACGGACCGACAAGGGACACGGCGATGAATAGGAACGGACTTATCGCCTTCACAGAACCTTCGCCGAGGCAGCACTACACACACCAATAAATAAAATTCCAAATAATTAGTAATTTTCGTTTTTTTTACTGAACCAAACTGTTTATTAGTTTTGTGTCAACGGTCTGCAGAATAGAAGAGCGTTAAAGTTTATTTTTTTCTATTTAATTCTTGGTTGCGGTTAGACTAAATTAGCATAGGTTTTATTTCTGAATTATATTTAGTTAGATCTGACTCTACCAAGTAGTCTAGGTCACCGAAATAAACACATACATATATACACACATATCTACATATAATAATATTACAACCTATTTATAAAAACAATAAATATTTGAATTGTAAAATAACAAATATCCTGTGAATTTGATATTTTTATTATTAAGCCTTTTTTTTATTTTATTTTTTTTGTACATATAATTTCTCGCGTCGGACGGAATTTTATACTCCCTCCATTATCTTTTGGGTGTTGAAACCTTTACCTTTGCATATATATATATACTTATTACTTGAATTACTAGCCTTAATCTAGGGAACAATTTGAATTTTTTTATCCTTTTCTGAAATACAAGGTACTTCCTTTCTTTTGCATCGCTGTTACTATTACTTTTGCACTACTATTGTTAAATACCTTAGGGTGTGTTGCACAACCGAATCCGTGTATTAACAATTTTCATCTATCTTTACCAGCACTTCTTTTGTAAAGTTTTTTTGTTAGTGGATGTCTGCTAAGGACAAGGAGGCAGATAAGGGAGTGAAGGACAGGGTACCTGGTGGTCTGGGGGTTTTAAATAAGAATAGGCCGGTTACTCGTAGCCAATCGAAAGCGGTCGAAAGGAGGGCACTCGAAAACCAGATAGTTGGTCAGTGTTCAACCAAATTGACACAGGGATTCCGCGTACAGTCGACTTTGTCCCGACTGACTACTTCAACAGGTGTACGTCCCGGATTTTTTCGTCCATTGAACCCGACCGCATCCAGAGGGTAACGTTCGCAGGCGGACTGTCATATAACGAGTCGAATCAGAGTTTAAATTTTTCCCAGAAGATCGATCTCTTGTGCACCATGTCCGACACTGAGGAGATTGGAGTTGCGGGAGGCGATATTGCACCAGGGGGAACACTACGAACCACTTCGGGTCCCAGCATTGGGAATCCTCCAGCGAACGAGAATACCAACACCATGACTAACGTGGAACAACTGAGCCGAATGATGGCGATGATGGCGCAACAGCAAGACATGGTGTCTCAGATAGCAACAGAGGTAAGGACCATTAAAACCAACGTTGGGAACCTTAGCGGCCGAGCGGCAGAAATGGAGACTACCGTGCATCCCCTGGGCAATCAACCAACCTAAGCGTCTACTCAGAACGCCAAGCTGGAGGAGCTGCTGGTCGAGACAGTGGGCCTCTGATTAACCGGACCTCAGTGGGGGGACAGGACACAAGAGACCCGACTGGAACTCCAAGGTGGAAAAAGCTAGACCTGGAAAAGTGGCACATCAAATTTGACGGGACCAACAAGGGGATGAGCGTCGAAAGTTTCGTTTTCCGGGTTGAGAGAATGCGGGAACAGCACAACTTCTCCTACTTCCAGCTTTTCACGGACTTTCATGGTCTGGTTTCTGGCGGTGCCTTGAAGTGGTATTGGCAGATACTCGAGGATCATTCTGAAGATCCCGATTTTGGGTACTTCGGGTTGAAAGCCGAGCTGCTGAGCCACTTCAAGACCGCCGAGTCCGACTATGAAATAATCCGTGAAATAATGGAACGGAAGCAGCAACCCGGTGAAACTTTCGACGACTTTTACGGGGAGATACATAACATGACATTCCGCTTGCGGACGCGAATCCCTGAGAAGGAGTTGGTTGGCATAATCAGGGGAAATCTCAAACCGTATCTGGCCAACTTGACATTCGCCCTAAAAATGGACTCTCTGGCGGAACTCAAGACTGAGTGTAGGAGAGCCGAAAAATTGATAAGGGAAAATAAAAGTAGGACTAGGGCCGTCAACGAAATAGGGTTTGAAAATTATGACCAGCAAGAAAAATTAAAAGAGGTGAAGGTAGAAGCCTTTAACAGGAAACCCCAAAACCAATCCCAAATTCAGCACCAAACCCCCGTCAATTCTAATGTGCCAAATCCATCTGTTAGTCCTAATGTATCCAAGTCCACCATAAACTTCTTTTGTGCATCACCGTTCCATTTGATGTTGTGTTTTTCGTGTGGCATGCTGGTGTATTTCTTTGAGAAAAACCCGGCAGAAGCACAAAAACCAAATAAATGTTCGTCCCAATTCCATTGCATGTTCTGTTTTGCCTGTGGTAGTAATGCGTCCTTTTGTGTTTTCAAGCCCAATAAGGGAAACCCGAAGCTGGCGGAGATAACCGGGGACTTCAGCCAGGAAACCCACAACCCGGCCACACAGAATTTAGAATTTTAAAAAGAGTAGGAAATGAGGCCGAGGTTGTTAATCCAGAAATAAGAAAGGAGAAGCGAGAAGGGAATAGTTTACACCAACGTAAATTAGAATACGATGAGGCAAGGCGTCGAATATTTTGTGAAGCGAAAGATAGGAAGAAGAATAGCAGGAATTTTAATAAGATAAGGAAAATGAGAGAGAAAAAGAGGTACTTTAAACAATTACGAAGCAAAATTGTTGCAACAATCGTTACGATCAAAGGAGATAATAGTTTTTTCGCGAAAACTGAAATAGGGGGTCACGAGGTCCTGGCTCTCCTGGACTCAGGGGCGAGTGCCTGCTGTTTAGGAAAGGGCTCAGCAGCACTTCTGTGCGGTAGAGAGGCCTTGATTATGCCAATCAGGGGTCAAAATATCCGGACGGCAAATGGTGAGGAGATAGCCGTGGTAGGGGTAATAAAGTTACCTGTTTTGTGGGATAATGCCTTTAAAGAATTGGAGTTTTTGATAGTACCTGATCTGCAGCAAGAAGTTTATTTAGGAGTAGATTTTTGGCAGGCTTTTGGATTGAATGTTGTGAGCAGGGGTGTGAATGTTTGTGATAATGTTTCCGGTGTGGCGGAACTCGTTCCCGCTGAGGGTGACCTGACTGAAGAGAGTAACACATTGGAGCGTGTAAAAGTCCAATTCCCATCTTTCGCGGTATTAGGGTTAGATCGAACGGACAAGGAAGAGCATGTCATCGAAGTTGTCGACGAGAATCTGCCAGTTAAGCAGCGCCACTATCCGATTTCGCCTGCAATCCAAAAACTTATTTACGCGGAGTTGGACCGTATGCTGAGCATGGGAGTTATCGAAGAGTCAAATAGCAGCTGGAACTCACCAGTTTCATTGGTGATCAAGGGCACCAAGAATAGGCTATGTTTGGACGCCAGGAAGGTCAACGAAAGGACAATTAAAGATGCATACCCCTTACCCCACATAGATGGAATTTTAAGCCGCCTGCAGAATACCAGATACATCTCCGCGATAGATTTGAAAGATGCATTCTGGCAGATTCCCCTAGATTCAAAGTCACGCGAGAAGACAGCCTTCACTGTCCCGGGCCGACCCCTATACCAATTTACAGTGATGCCTTTCGGGTTGTGCAATGCAGCGCAACGAATGTGCCGTCTTATGGACAAGGTCATTCCGGCCGCTTTACGTGAATGTGTCTTTGTTTATGTTGATGACCTGTTAGTTTGTTCGATAGATTTTGCGTCTCATATGTGTTTGTTAGAAAAGGTCGCTCGGTGTCTTAGAGAAGCTAGCCTGGGATGCAAGCATACCTGCTTACCACCACTCCGCACCAAACAAACTACCAGCTACATAACAGCTTATAGCGGCTAGCACTGCTTCACTTCGCACTGAATTGGAGCAGGTTAAACGCCAATTGCAAAGCTTAAGCACCTCGAATGGTGTAACTGAATATAGTGTAGAATCAATAGATGAAAATATAGATTGCGGAGAGAGTTTAGACGTCATCAAATCCCTCCCAGAGTTTAAAGGGAAAATAAATAATTACGTTAGTTGGCGTGAGGCCGCTAATAACTCAATGTCGTTATATACCAGAGGCGGCAGGAAGTACTTCGCTGCCTTGACCATTCTGCGAAATAAAAGAACTCAGGATGCAAATGATATTTTGACAAACCACGGGACTGTTCTGAATTTGGACGCAATTTTGAGCCGTTTAGATTTCGCGTATGCTTACAAGAGACCTTGTCACATAATAGAGCAGGAGATGAGTGTCCTCAGACAGGGTCCTAGGACATTGGTTGAATTTTATAACGAAGTTAACAAGAAGTTAACTTTATTAATTAACAAAACAATAATGACTCATGGCACCAATTCGGCCATAACAAAAGAATTAAACGTAAAAAATAGAGAAACAGCTCTTCGCACGTTTATAACGGGGCTTAATCCACCATTGGATCAAGTTCTGTTCACATTGGCACCTAGCGACTTGCCAAACGCTCTTGTTAAAGCGCAAGATTTACATTCGAATCAAATGCGCGCGCAGTTTGCGTTGCATTTTTATAAAAATAACCAAACCATTAACTCACAAGGTCCCCCACAAGCAAATCGGAGGACTTCGGATTTTCAAAATAATTTGAGGTATCCGCATAGAAATACCCAGGGGAATGATACCCTTCTAAATCGTCCGGAACCAATGGACGTTGACCCACCTGTGCAGGTGTTAAATATACCTAATCAGGTACAGGCAAGTCAGCCGCAAGCACGCGTCAGTAGGAATAGTTGGCAACCAAATTATCGTCAAACTGGTATACCTAAAAGGGCTAATGCAAATCAGGGTGTGCAAATCAGCACTCAGCCCCAACAGAAGGTACAAAGGATTAATAATTTAAATGAGAGCCATTTTTTAGAGTAAATAATGATTTGCTTATATTGTTAAGTCTGATACGAGGAATATTAATAGATACGGGGGCAACTAGTTCATATATACGGGCGGGAATATACATTAATAAAAATATTTTAGCCATTAAGAAGAGGGTAAGAACTATTCATGGTTCGACCATCATCCAATATTTCCATAATATCGATTTATTTGGTGTTCAAGAGCGATTTTATGAGATTGAAAATTTGGATTGCGATCTTTTAATTGGAATCAATTTCCTAAACAAAATCAGAGCCAAAATTGATATTCCAAATCATGTGTTGATTTATGGAAATGAAAAAACAGAAAGAATACACTTTCTAAATGATGTTAAATTAAACCCCTTGGGACAAAAGAGTCCTAAGGCACCTGCCGATGATAGTACCGGCCAACCGAAAGAAAAAATTCAAAATGCATATGTGAGGAAAAGTTTTAAAAATAATTTGAACCCCTTGGGACAAAAGAGTCCTAAGGCGCCAGCCGAAGTTAATACCGGCAACAGAAAGAATAAATCTGTGCTAGAAGATATTTCGGAAAATGAAATATTTGAAAACAATGATACTAAAACTAAGAAAGGAAAAAGGAAGTTTAAAAAGATTCCGGAAGAAATAACTCTTGAAAATTCGACTGGGGTAAATACCAGAACAAAAAACAAAGATGTGTCTAAAAATAGGAACGTATTAAATAATATATTAAATGAGGGATCTTCACGGATAGCCTTCAGAGCAAATAAGGAAAAGTCATTAATTGAGAGCTTGCAGAAAGAAATAAGTGATGAAATTTTGACGACACATAGTGATGTGAATCTAGATTTACCGTTTCGTACGGATGTTAAGGCAGAGATTCGAACAATTGAGGAAAGGCCAATTTGGTCCAAACAATATCCTTATCCAATGTCTGTGAATGGTTGTGTGAATGATGAAATTCAGAATTTGTTGAGAAAGGGAATAATTAGGGAAAGCAAAAGTCCATACAATTCTCCGGTATGGGTGGTTCCAAAGAAGGGGATAAATGATGACGGAAGTCCGAAGCTGAGGTTAGTCATCGACTTAAAAAAAAGTAATGAGAAAACTACGTCCGGATACCCGATGCCAAACCCGGAAATAATACTTTCAAAATTGGGAAGGTCAAAATACTTTTCTACAATTGACTTAGAGTCTGGGTTTTATCAAATATTAATAAAAGAAGACGATATAGAGAAGACGGCATTCTCTGTGAATAATGGAAAATATGAATTTTTAAGAATGCCATTTGGATTGAAAAATGCACCGACTATTTTTTAAAGGGCTATGGATAATGTACTAAGAAAATATATAGGAAAATTTTGTCATGTTTATGTTGATGATGTTATAATTTTTTCACAAAGTTTGGATGATCACAAAAAACATTTAAGTTTGGTGATCGACATACTAAAGGGGGCAAATATGAAAATAGCTTCTGAGAAGTCAAAGTTTTATCAAAAGGAGGTGGAATTTTTGGGATATGTTGTAGCAAATAACATTATTAAAACTTATTTCAAAAACATTGAATTCTACTGAATTAAATTATGCAACCAATGAGAAGGAATTGTTTGCTATAGTGTGGGCTTTAAAGGCACACCGACCATCAGCCTCTATCGTTTGCGATTTCTGAAAGAAATCCGAATATTAAAATTAAAAGATGGAGAGCATTTATAGAAGAATTTTCGCCAAAAATGATTTACAAACCAGGGGCGACAAATGTCGTTGCTGACGCACTATCAAGGCAGATACTGAATAATTTAACTAGTTCTGAAGAGTCAAGCCGCTCAAGTGATTCAATCGTAAATACTCAACATTCTGCAGAAAGCAGCGATGAGTATCAGATTCGTGAAACAAAAAAACCATTAAATCATTTTAAACAACAAATATCAATAGATAACGGCGCAAGAACACCTGAGAGACAATTTCTAATTTCAATAATAAACGATTCTTAATTGAATATGACATACCAGGAAATATAACAGGTGTTTTAAAGGAATACGTAAATCCAAAAATAGTTACGGGAATACACAGTACAAGCAATGGACAAATAGAGAGGGTTCATTCAACACTAATAGAAATGTCTCGTTGTTTGAAGCAAGAACATAGTTTAGGGCCGTTTTCATAAAAGCCGGTAACCACTAACCAGAGTTTAATTGACGTATTTTGCACGGTTAGCTGTCAAATTAATCGCCGATTAGGCTTAACCGGCTTTTATGAAAGTGGCCCTTAATAAGTAATTTTGAATCAATTATGAGAGCGGTTCAGTATAATAAAACGATACATTCGGTAACAGGTAAACAACCTTATAATATTTTGTTTAATAAAGAGGCTCATGAAAATGTTAAGGACATATTGGAAAAAGCTCAAGGAAAAATGCTGGATTATCATAACAAAAAAAGGCTACAAAAAAGTTATCACAAAGGGGAAATTATATACGAAAAAATACATGGGGAAAGAAATAAATTAAACCCCAAATACAAAAGACAAATAGTAGTAGAAGATTTGGGAAATAAAGTTAACATACAAAGCAGAAACAGAATAAATCATAAAGACAATATTAAAGTTTAATTTTATCGTTTTGTAGGAAGAATGGAAAAATTTATACAGATTTCGGTGATATTATTTTATATCGCCATTACCACGTCAGATATAATAGATTACACAAGAGAAAACTATATACTTGTGGAAGAAGAGGATGCAGCAATTTTTGAATGCTATGGATTAATATACCATTTAACAATTTTATCATTATTTGAAAATATCGTAGAAAATTATAAAATCAATAGAGAAACAATATCAATTGACAGTTCAAGTGCAGATTATGCTTATGAAATGCAAATGATAGAAACATTACTGAAACAATTAAAAGTTGATGGAGGTAGTGTTGTCGGCCTACCACACCGAAGGTCCGGGTTCGAGCCCTGGTACAGGTTACATCAAAAAGTGGTTTGAAAAAGTTTTTTTCAAAACGGGGTCGCCCCTCGGCAGTGGTTTGGCAAACTCTCCGAGTGTATTTCTGCCATGAAAGGCTTCTCAGCAAAAATTCATCTGCTTTGTAGATGCCGTTCGGAGTCGGCGAAAAACCGTAGGTCCCGCCAATTTGTAGGAAAAATTTCAAAGCGGCACACCACAAATTGGAAGAGAAGCTCGGCGCAAAAATCTCCTAGGAGGTTAATGATATAACTGTTGTATATCGCGCCATATATATATATATAATAGTAGGTCGAAAAGAGGAATAAATGAACTCGGTACAGTTTGGAAATGGATTTCGGGTACACCTGACCATGATGATTTTATGCAGATCACAAATAAAGTAAATGATCTTATAGAAAATAATAATAGGCAGTTTACAACAAATTCACAAATGTTTAAAACAATCACAGAACTAACCAAAATATTAAAGCAAATACAAGGCAGTTCCAATGAAAAAACTGTTTTAAGACAGAGAAATAAATTAATAATCACTGAACTTGAAAAAACAGTGGAAACCATTACATTGTCAAAAGTAAGAATATTAAATCCTTTTATTTTGGATATGACAGAAATAAAGGAGATAATAAGCGAAGAAAGAGTAAATGTAACAATATCAGATCTTGTAGATGTTTCAGAATTCAAAATTGTACAAAAAAACAATTTAATAGTTATTTACATTAAGTATCCAAAGGTAAAGAAAAATGCAAATTATTTAAAGCAATTATTAATAGTAATAGAAAATGAAAATAGCATCAGGAAAACATAAAGTTAATAATCAAACAATAGATGGGGTATATTTGATAACTTTTCAGAATAATGTAATAATCGACAATAAAAAATATGAAAACCAAACAGGAAAAATTTTGAACTATTTAAAAGAAGGAAAATTTAAACCATTTTTTGTTAAAGAACATGTCGAAACAAAAAATGTAGATTTGAGGTTGGACAATTTCAATGTACTTAACCCAATAACGCACGAAATAAAAAGAAATCCTTTTTGGTGGTCATTTACTATTTTACTATTGATAACAATAACTACATATTTAATTTATAAATTAATCGTACACATTAATATTAAAATGAAATTAAAAAATTCAAAAGAAAAAGAAGAAACTCTATTGAAGTTGTCCAATCAAATAAATCATTTAACCGCTTTGTATTCGAAGACGGGACGCTTCGATTTAGAGGTGGGGGAGTTAACGCCACCACTTACACATAGCACTTACCTATAATGTAAACATATATACTTCTAAGCAAATGTGTCAAATATGTCGCTTGACACATATGGTCCGCTTTCTTTGGAAATAGGAATTTAAGTGAAATATTGTTTATCTTTAAGTAACGTATTGTTTATCGCATTTCCGTTCCTAGAAGTTAGGCTTAAATATTGTATCTAGGCTTAAGCATGAGATTGTATAAAAGATGAATAATAAAGAAAGTCAGTTCAGTTTTTGTTTGCCAAGCAGTCATGCTGCCAAATAATTGACTCATCATTTGAAGCAACGGTTTAGTGAGGATATTTTTTAAAAACCTCCCGCGACCGGGCTAAAGTTTAAGTTACATTAGACCGGGTTGGTGCCCATACAAAAAAAAAAGTTTCAATTACCCCCCTAGGATGAAAGATGACCCTGCGGCGACTCAGGGATTATAAAAATTTATATCCTGCGAGAGTCCTAAAAACAGCCAGAATCGATTTTTATTCACAACTTTTTTATTTATAATCCGATTGCAAAGTTTGATATATCGTTGAATAGGTATTTTTTAGTATTACATATATCCTGAATATCCTTTTACTCAAAACAGACCCCAAACCCAGTTAGACCGCGTAACTAGATTTCTACCCTCCTATATAAACGTCTCAGCAAGCCATAGACTTGTTATCTTTGAAGTATAAAAAAAATATAAGTAAACAAAGAAGTTACGGTGACTTGAAGTTTAATTGCACATATTGTATATGTAACTTCTACAAATAAAAATATTGACTAGATATGAGTGTATGTGTATGTTCATGTAAAATTAGTTGAAGCAAGGTAAACTACACGTTTCAGAATTATGAACATCACAATATTTTTAAATTAAATTTTGACGAGACTCAAGCATACTGTAGCGGCACCTGCTTTCCTGTTTTGAAAAAATATGGCCCAAGCGATTATGATCTGTAACTGCTAGCGCAGATTCACTAACAACAAGAACGAAACGTTCCGTATTTTGGGAGTGGAATAAGAATTCTGCAATAAACCATTTAATAGATAAAACTCAGTCTCTTGTTACAAAGTTTTACCTGGTAATTTTATAACTTCAGCTTCAGAAGATTGATAAAAAGCAAGTTGTTCGTCAGTGTATAACTGCAAACAGGTTGGCTCTATGTTTTCAAATTGTTCTCATTTTATCATTTGCGTATAAGTATCACTATTGAAATTTACGATTCCTTGTTTTGGTAGATAAAATACACGCAGAACTGATTGCTGATTGCGCCGAGCGGCTCTTATTTTTTCATACGCTTCAAAACGTACAGTTTGGTCTGAATCAGCTAACAAGCGTTGTATTATACAACAGGACGAATTATTTTCTGAACATCGTCTGGCCAATCTCGCACCCAAAAAATATATTTAAAAACGTGACGGCTTCCGTGTATAGATTCTGGCTGGCTCTTTACCAAAAACCAGAATGGTGCGTAAACCTTAACAACAAACTCCACAGCTTTTATTAAGGAAGAGCTGGGGTGCTTTTTGAATACGTATAAACGTAGAAGTCTTGACGCCGTAGATAACCATCGTGCTGTACTTACAGGACCAGGTTTCTCCCTACTAAGTGATCATTACATACACCACTATCAATCGCTTTAACAATGCGATATAGGTAACGCTGATCAGATCTTATATTCCACTCCTCAATATTTTCAGGCATGACACCCAGCGATTTTTTTATAACCTTCGAAGATCTACAAACAAACAAAATTGAACAAAATATACCCCTAAATATGTATAAGAAAAGCCTATGTTTATGCATGTGCAAGTTAACTCGGAGCAAGTTAATACCACCCACGTTGTCCGCTTAGCACAAGCTAGTCGTTCCCATATCATAAATTAGTCCCATAAATTGTTTGCAGCTAAACAAATAGCTGACAAAAAATTCTTTAATTGTTTTGCCGAAATACAACTACCTATTCATATTTCGGCCAACCCAAATAAAATTCCCAAAACACTTTGCGCAATATGTACGAAAACCGATTAAGCAACAGTCGGAAAGTATGTCACTTGAGAATTTGGCCACTCAAGCATTCCCAAAGCTGAACGCCATTGTCAAGGCAAATTGATTGTTATGGTAATGGCAAAGCGAATTCGGCAATATTCGCCTCTATTCGCTTCAAGTTTTTGTAATGTAGAATGTCATAGAGATAAAAAATTTTATATGATAACCATCGATTGTTTTTTTATATTTCATAAAAATTAAATTGAACTAATGGTGTCTGGAACAATAAATACGTGTTTGGACAAGTCATGCGTGCATAAAATTTAGTTTAAACCATCGTCATCGTACCCTTTTGGTAAGTTGCGATGTTTTTTTGAAAATAAATACCAAATACAAAATTCAAAGTCAACAGTTAAATCTTTCTTTTTATGACATTCTACATTACACGGCAAGTTAAAAACGTGAAGAAGAGGAAGTCAGCTGTTCACTTGACATTACCATAAGAATGAATTTGCCTTGGCCGTTGTGTACCATATCAAGTGTGATATCTTAAGCATAGACGTCACAATTTTGAGAAAATTCAACACCTGTTTTTATATATTCTATATTAGTTTCATCCTGCATCTCGTTCTATCATTCGTTAGAAGATAGGGGCAGCGGATGCGCCGCCACATTGAAGTGAAAAATGCAAGAACAAAATTATTTACCTACGAACTGTTTTCTAATATTTCCAGCACATAGGAAAAAATAGGGCACGTGCAGTTGCAGCGCAGGCACAATTCTAGTATAAATAGAAAATTTCTGTATAAAATAGTTGAGTCTTCTATTGATATTTAATAAAGAAAGTGCTCCCGAGCGAGCCCCCGGAAAAGCAAAACATTCGTTTTATTAACTTATACAAATGTAAACCTCAATCGTATGATATGAAGGCCGGGTGCTAATCGCTAACATTTTACTGAGAGGAAAAATTAGGTGAACAAATTTTGCATGGTGTCAAAATATTTTTCATTTTGCTGTGCCAAATGAAATGGTAAATTTTGACATCTGAAAAAAGCACGTCCGATGCAAATATTCTGTGAATGAATTTAAAATTCACTTATTTTTTCGGCCTTCAATAACGTATTGGCATACAAGTTCATTTGAAATAATATTAGTGACAATACCGAATGCATATGGGTCAATTACAAAAAGAACGCAATTTTTGTGTCCCTGCACTTTACGCTACTATTTTAGGTAAAAACTAGTAAGGAAGTCTAAGTTCGGGTGCAACCGAACATTAAATACCTAGTAGTGATCTGTTTTGGTATCCCAATTTACTTAGGTCTATTTTAATAACGGAAAAGTTGTTATAAAGACAACTGATTGTTTTCGATTAAAAACACTTCTTTTGTGAGTGGTAAATTCAATTATCACTAAATAACAAAATATAAATAGCTTTCCTCATGTTCATGAAAGGTATGAAAATAAAAAAAATTAATTTAAAAAAAGGCAGTAGGGTGTTAACTACTTTCCCGTAAATCTTGCTTGTTTGTTATTCGATTTGCGTAATTTTTGGCAGGAGTATACTACATACTATTGGGAAGCATCTCACAAAATTTCATTGAAATACATTCTTGAAATTCCAACCAATCGCTTTTGAAAATAGCAGAGCTTTTATGCTAAAAAGTGGGAGGCGCCACGCCTACTTCACCAAAATCCACAAAATTTTTTTACAGTTTAGCTTTGTTTAAAAAGGCTAATATGTGTGTAAAATCTTATTTATATAACTTATACAATTATGGAAATATCGCGATTTTAATTTTACGAAGAAATATTTTAGAACTATGTTCAAAAAGTGGGCGTGTCCGTTCACCGATTTTGTTTATTTTTTCAGCAAAGAGTTAGCTTTATATGTTGAACACTTTCTTCAAATATCGTTTTAATAAATCAATTTTTACCGGAGTTATGGCATGGAAAGTTTTGTGGAATAATCCCCCATAAAGGGGCGGGGCCACGCCCATTTTCCAAAAATTTTGTGCTTTCGACTTTCTTTGCCCACGAACACTTTAGAGGTGAAATAGAAATGATATACAGCTAGTTTAAGCAAAGTTATAGCATATTCAATATATCCATGATCCTTTTCAAAATCTTTCGTATAAAATTGGGCGTGGACCTAATCCGATTTCGCTAATTTTTTTTCGAAATATTGCCTGTATTAAAATAAATATGTGTGCTGAATTTTATTTTGCTATCTTGAGCGGTTTTTGATTTATGATTAATAATATTTCCAAATTTGACTTAATCAAAAGTGGGCGGTGCCACGCCCTTTTTTAAAAATTTCTTCACAAATTTATTTTTTGCTTTAACGGTAAGGTACACACCAAATTTTATCCTTATAGGTGTATTATGTACTGAATAATCACTCTTTTTGTATTTTCGAAAATATTATATATATAGAAAGTGGGCGTGGCTTTTAACCGATTTTGCCTATTTTCAATACCGTTCAGAGATATGTAAAAAGGAACCTGCATACAAAGTTTCATTGAGATATCTCAAGATTTACTCAAGTTATCGTGTTCACAGACGGACGGACGGACGGACATGGCTCAATCAATTTCTCTTCTCCTCCTGAACATTTTGATATATATAAGTCAATATCTATCTCGATTCGTTTATGCCGTTACATACTACCGTTAGGCCAATGAAGTTAATATACCTTGTGTGCGAAGCACTACTAGGTATAAAAAAGGCAGTAGGGTGTTAACTACTTGCCCGTAAATCTTGCTTGTTTGTTATTCGATTTGCGTAATTTTTGGCAGGAGTATACTACATACTATTGGGAAGCATCTCACAAAATTTCATTGAAATACATTCTTGAAATTCCAAGCAATCGCTTTTGAAAATAGCAGAGCTTTTATGCTAAAAAGTGGGAGGCGCCCCGCCTACTTCACCAAAATCCACAAAATTTTTTTACAGTTTAGTTTTGTTTAAAAAGGCTAATATGTGTGTTAAATCTTATTTATATAACTTATACAATTATGGAAATATCGCGATTTTAATTTTACGAAGAAATATTTTAGAACTATGTTCAAAAAGTGGGCGTGTCCGTTCACCGATTTTGTTTATTTTTTCAGCAAAGAGTTAGCTTTATATGTTGAACACTTTCTTCAAATATCGTTTTAATAAATCAATTTTTACCGGAGTTATGGCATGGAAAGTTTTGTGGAATAATCCCCCATAAAGGGGCGGTGCCACGCCCATTTTCCAAAAATTTTGTGCTTTCGACTTTCTTTGCCCACGAACACTTTAGAGGTGAAATAGAAATGATATACAGCTAGTTTAAGCAAAGTTATAGCATATTCAATATATCCATGATCCTTTTCAAAATCTTTCGTATAAAATTGGGCGTGGACCTAATCCGATTTCGCTAATTTTTTTTCGAAATATTGCCTGTATTAAAATAAATATGTGTGCTGAATTTTATTTTGCTATCTTGAGCGGTTTTTGATTTATGATTAATAATATTTCCAAATTTGACTTAATCAAAAGTGGGCGGTGCCACGCCCTTTTTTAAAAATTTCTTCACAAATTTATTTTTTGCTTTAACGGTAAGGTACACACCAAATTTTATCCTTATAGGTGTATTATGTACTGAATAATCACTCTTTTTGTATTTTCGAAAATATTATATATATAGAAAGTGGGCGTGGCTTTTAACCGATTTTGCCTATTTTCAATACCGTTCAGAGATATGTAAAAAGGAACCTGCATACAAAGTTTCATTGAGATATCTCAAGATTTACTCAAGTTATCGTGTTCACAGACGGACGGACGGACGGACGGACGGACATGGCTCAATCAATTTCTCTTCTCCTCCTGAACATTTTGATATATATAAGTCAATATCTATCTCGATTCGTTTATGCCGTTACATACTACCGTTAGGCCAATGAAGTTAATATACCTTGTGTGCGAAGCACTACTAGGTATAAAAAAAGGCAGTAGGGTGTTAACTACTTGCCCGTAAATCTTGCTTGTTTGTTATTCGATTTGCGTAATTTTTGGCAGGAGTATACTACATACTATTGGGAAGCATCTCACAACATTTCATTGAAATACATTCTTGAAATTCCAACCAATCGCTTTTGAAAATAGCAGAGCTTTTATGCTAAAAAGTGGGAGGCGCCACGCCTACTTCACCAAAATCCACAAAATTTTTTTACAGTTTAGTTTTGTTTAAAAAGGCTAATATGTGTGTAAAATCTTATTTATATAACTTATACAATTATGGAAATATCGCGATTTTAATTTTACGAAGAAATATTTTAGAACTATGTTCAAAAAGTGGGCGTGTCCGTTCACCGATTTTGTTTATTTTTTCAGCAAAGAGTTAGCTTTATATGTTGAACACTTTCTTCAAATATCGTTTTAATAAATCAATTTTTACCGGAGTTATGGCATGGAAAGTTTTGTGGAATAATCCCCCATAAAGGGGCGGGGCCACGCCCATTTTCCAAAAATTTTGTGCTTTCGACTTTCTTTGCCCACGAACACTTTAGAGGTGAAATAGAAATGATATACAGCTAGTTTAAGCAAAGTTATAGCATATTCAATATATCCATGATCCTTTTCAAAATCTTTCGTATAAAATTGGGCGTGGACCTAATCCGATTTCGCTAATTTTTTTTCGAAATATTGCCTGTATTAAAATAAATATGTGTGCTGAATTTTATTTTGCTATCTTGAGCGGTTTTTGATTTATGATTAATAATATTTCCAAATTTGACTTAATCAAAAGTGGGCGGTGCCACGCCCTTTTTTAAAAATTTCTTCACAAATTTATTTTTTGCTTTAACGGTAAGGTACACACCAAATTTTATCCTTATAGGTGTATTATGTACTGAATAATCACTCTTTTTGTATTTTCGAAAATATTATATATATAGAAAGTGGGCGTGGCTTTTAACCGATTTTGCCTATTTTCAATACCGTTCAGAGATATGTAAAAAGGAACCTGCATACAAAGTTTCATTGAGATATCTCAAGATTTACTCAAGTTATCGTGTTCACAGACGGACGGACGGACGGACATGGCTCAATCAATTTCTCTTCTCCTCCTGAACATTTTGATATATATAAGTCAATATCTATCTCGATTCGTTTATGCCGTTACATACTACCGTTAGGCCAATGAAGTTAATATACCTTGTGTGCGAAGCACTACTAGGTATAAAAAAGGCAGTAGGGTGTTAACTACTTGCCCGTAAATCTTGCTTGTTTGTTATTCGATTTGCGTAATTTTTGGCAGGAGTATACTACATACTATTGGGAAGCATCTCACAAAATTTCATTGAAATACATTCTTGAAATTCCAAGCAATCGCTTTTGAAAATAGCAGAGCTTTTATGCTAAAAAGTGGGAGGCGCCCCGCCTACTTCACCAAAATCCACAAAATTTTTTTACAGTTTAGTTTTGTTTAAAAAGGCTAATATGTGTGTTAAATCTTATTTATATAACTTATACAATTATGGAAATATCGCGATTTTAATTTTACGAAGAAATATTTTAGAACTATGTTCAAAAAGTGGGCGTGTCCGTTCACCGATTTTGTTTATTTTTTCAGCAAAGAGTTAGCTTTATATGTTGAACACTTTCTTCAAATATCGTTTTAATAAATCAATTTTTACCGGAGTTATGGCATGGAAAGTTTTGTGGAATAATCCCCCATAAAGGGGCGGTGCCACGCCCATTTTCCAAAAATTTTGTGCTTTCGACTTTCTTTGCCCACGAACACTTTAGAGGTGAAATAGAAATGATATACAGCTAGTTTAAGCAAAGTTATAGCATATTCAATATATCCATGATCCTTTTCAAAATCTTTCGTATAAAATTGGGCGTGGACCTAATCCGATTTCGCTAATTTTTTTTCGAAATATTGCCTGTATTAAAATAAATATGTGTGCTGAATTTTATTTTGCTATCTTGAGCGGTTTTTGATTTATGATTAATAATATTTCCAAATTTGACTTAATCAAAAGTGGGCGGTGCCACGCCCGTTTTTAAAAATTTCTTCACAAATTTATTTTTTGCTTTAACGGTAAGGTACACACCAAATTTTATCCTTATAGGTGTATTATGTACTGAATAATCACTCTTTTTGTATTTTCGAAAATATTATATATATAGAAAGTGGGCGTGGCTTTTAACCGATTTTGCCTATTTTCAATACCGTTCAGAGATATGTAAAAAGGAACCTGCATACAAAGTTTCATTGAGATATCTCAAGATTTACTCAAGTTATCGTGTTCACAGACGGACGGACGGACGGACGGACGGACGGACATGGCTCAATCAATTTCTCTTCTCCTCCTGAACATTTTGATATATATAAGTCAATATCTATCTCGATTCGTTTATGCCGTTACATACTACCGTTAGGCCAATGAAGTTAATATACCTTGTGTGCGAAGCACTACTAGGTATAAAAAAGGCAGTAGGGTGTTAACTACTTGCCCGTAAATCTTGCTTGTTTGTTATTCGATTTGCGTAATTTTTGGCAGGAGTATACTACATACTATTGGGAAGCATCTCACAAAATTTCATTGAAACACATTCTTGAAATTCCAAGCAATCGCTTTTGAAAATAGCAGAGCTTTTATGCTAAAAAGTGGGAGGCGCCCCGCCTACTTCACCAAAATCCACAAAATTTTTTTACAGTTTAGTTTTGTTTAAAAAGGCTAATATGTGTGTAAAATCTTATTTATATAACTTATACAATTATGGAAATATCGCGATTTTAATTTTACGAAGAAATATTTTAGAACTATGTTCAAAAAGTGGGCGTGTCCGTTCACCGATTTTGTTTATTTTTTCAGCAAAGAGTTAGCTTTATATGTTGAACACTTTCTTCAAATATCGTTTTAATAAATCAATTTTTACCGGAGTTATGGCATGGAAAGTTTTGTGGAATAATCCCCCATGAAGGGGCGGTGCCACGCCCATTTTCCAAAAATTTTGTGCTTTCGACTTTCTTTGCCCACGAACACTTTAGAGGTGAAATAGAAATGATATACAGCTAGTTTAAGCAAAGTTATAGCATATTCAATATATCCATGATCCTTTTCAAAATCTTTCGTATAAAATTGGGCGTGGACCTAATCCGATTTCGCTAATTTTTTTTCGAAATATTGCCTGTATTAATATAAATATGTGTGCTGAATTTTATTTTGCTATCTTGAGCGGTTTTTGATTTATGATTAATAATATTTCCAAATTTGACTTAATCAAAAGTGGGCGGTGCCACGCCCTTTTTTAAAAATTTCTTCACAAATTTATTTTTTGCTTTAACGGTAAGGTACACACCAAATTTTATCCTTATAGGTGTATTATGTACTGAATAATCACTCTTTTTGTATTTTCGAAAATATTATATATATAGAAAGTGGGCGTGGCTTTTAACCGATTTTGCCTATTTTCAATACCGTTCAGAGATATGTAAAAAGGAACCTGCATACAAAGTTTCATTGAGATATCTCAAGATTTACTCAAGTTATCGTGTTCACAGACGGACGGACGGACGGACATGGCTCAATCAATTTCTCTTCTCCTCCTGAACATTTTGATATATATAAGTCAATATCTATCTCGATTCGTTTATGCCGTTACATACTACCGTTAGGCCAATGAAGTTAATATACCTTGTGTGCGAAGCACTACTAGGTATAAAAAAGGCAGTAGGGTGTTAACTACTTGCCCGTAAATCTTGCTTGTTTGTTATTCGATTTGCGTAATTTTTGGCAGGAGTATACTACATACTATTGGGAAGCATCTCACAAAATTTCATTGAAATACATTCTTGAAATTCCAAGCAATCGCTTTTGAAAATAGCAGAGCTTTTATGCTAAAAAGTGGGAGGCGCCCCGCCTACTTCACCAAAATCCACAAAATTTTTTTACAGTTTAGTTTTGTTTAAAAAGGCTAATATGTGTGTTAAATCTTATTTATATAACTTATACAATTATGGAAATATCGCGATTTTAATTTTACGAAGAAATATTTTAGAACTATGTTCAAAAAGTGGGCGTGTCCGTTCACCGATTTTGTTTATTTTTTCAGCAAAGAGTTAGCTTTATATGTTGAACACTTTCTTCAAATATCGTTTTAATAAATCAATTTTTACCGGAGTTATGGCATGGAAAGTTTTGTGGAATAATCCCCCATAAAGGGGCGGTGCCACGCCCATTTTCCAAAAATTTTGTGCTTTCGACTTTCTTTGCCCACGAACACTTTAGAGGTGAAATAGAAATGATATACAGCTAGTTTAAGCAAAGTTATAGCATATTCAATATATCCATGATCCTTTTCAAAATCTTTCGTATAAAATTGGGCGTGGACCTAATCCGATTTCGCTAATTTTTTTTCGAAATATTGCCTGTATTAAAATAAATATGTGTGCTGAATTTTATTTTGCTATCTTGAGCGGTTTTTGATTTATGATTAATAATATTTCCAAATTTGACTTAATCAAAAGTGGGCGGTGCCACGCCCTTTTTTAAAAATTTCTTCACAAATTTATTTTTTGCTTTAACGGTAAGGTACACACCAAATTTTATCCTTATAGGTGTATTATGTACTGAATAATCACTCTTTTTGTATTTTCGAAAATATTATATATATAGAAAGTGGGCGTGGCTTTTAACCGATTTTGCCTATTTTCAATACCGTTCAGAGATATGTAAAAAGGAACCTGCATACAAAGTTTCATTGAGATATCTCAAGATTTACTCAAGTTATCGTGTTCACAGACGGACGGACGGACGGACGGACGGACATGGCTCAATCAATTTCTCTTCTCCTCCTGAACATTTTGATATATATAAGTCAATATCTATCTCGATTCGTTTATGCCGTTACATACTACCGTTAGGCCAATGAAGTTAATATACCTTGTGTGCGAAGCACTACTAGGTATAAAAAAGGCAGTAGGGTGTTAACTACTTGCCCGTAAATCTTGCTTGTTTGTTATTCGATTTGCGTAATTTTTGGCAGGAGTATACTACATACTATTGGGAAGCATCTCACAAAATTTCATTGAAATACATTCTTGAAATTCCAAGCAATCGCTTTTGAAAATAGCAGAGCTTTTATGCTAAAAAGTGGGAGGCGCCCCGCCTACTTCACCAAAATCCACAAAATTTTTTTACAGTTTAGTTTTGTTTAAAAAGGCTAATATGTGTGTAAAATCTTATTTATATAACTTATACAATTATGGAAATATCGCGATTTTAATTTTACGAAGAAATATTTTAGAACTATGTTCAAAAAGTGGGCGTGTCCGTTCACCGATTTTGTTTATTTTTTCAGCAAAGAGTTAGCTTTATATGTTGAACACTTTCTTCAAATATCGTTTTAATAAATCAATTTTTACCGGAGTTATGGCATGGAAAGTTTTGTGGAATAATCCCCCATGAAGGGGCGGTGCCACGCCCATTTTCCAAAAATTTTGT